>SNQJ01S0027792.1:0-12382 GCA_010110895.2 Picea sitchensis
CTCTACCCTAGGGCTATCTGACCAGGATTAGACAGTCTGGCCAGATTTATTCACTAATCTAACCTAGACACTTTGGCTAAGATTAAACTGTTTATCCAAATTCATTCACTACCCTATCAACATCAAATTTAAAAAGAACTTGGACATGCTTGAATGGTATGGACCAAGTTACCATTATTACATGGGGCTTTTATTTCAATTCTTTATGCCCTCTTTTCTTTCTTTTCTTTTTCTTTTTCCTTTCCTTTTCTTTTTTCTTTTTTCTTTTTCTTTTTCATTTTTTTCTTTTCTCTTTTCTTTTCTCTTTTGTTTTCTCTTTTGTTTTTTTCTTTTTCAAATTATTTGCAGAATGAAAAATCATTTCTCAACAAACACTAGAGACAGATAATATTCCAGTCACCAGTCGATTCCTATAACTTATAGGGTGATAACAGTGGCTCCACCTTGGGATGGTACTTGCCCTGTGAAGTGCCAAGAATCTTGGTTCCTGTCATTCTGAACATTTCTGCCTAGTGGCCTTCATTAGTTTTATTCTCAAAAAAGGAAAAACAATGATCAGTAGCTTAGGGCCTTCTCTTCGGGCTTCAACCAACTGACTAATGTTCTTCACTCAGAAAATGCAAGTGAAAAATGAAAATTAAAATGGTATGTACAAAGGAGAGTGAAAACTCGAATCTTCTACTGAGGTGGTACATAATGTTTCAGCATTCTGCCATTCACAGGTGCTCCTGGCAGATCTGACCCATCAGCATTGTTTAGCAAGAAAGCATTGTTTCCCCTGAAAGCTTGGATCATGTATGGCCCTGTCCACAGATTGTCAAATTTTCCATGCTTTCCCCTGTCCTCATTCCTGGCATCCCATCTCAATACCAAATCTCCTAGCTCGAAATCATCCTCCTTTGTTCGTTTGTCAAAGATCTTCTTGATGTTTTCTTGGACGACCTAAGTTTTGTTGAAAACATCTTCCCTAGATTGTTGCAAATGGATCATCTGGTTGATCCTTCTCTGTGAGTCATTTGGCTCAGCTTGTACATCTTGACGCAACTTCATGACAGGGACTCCTAAAAAAGTGGGGAAAACTGCCTCTGTGCCATAGACCAGCTTGTATGGTGACATACCAATTGACCTTTTGGTGGTCAGTCTGTTAGCCCATAATGCATACACCAACTTATTGTGCCATGATTTCTTGTTTTCCTGCAATGTTTTCTTGATGATATTTACCAAAGTTTTGTTTGAATATTTCGCCAACCCATTACCCTGAGGGTAATAGGCTGTGGAATGCCCCAAACCGATGTGATACTGGTTGCAGAAATCTATGAGCTTCTTCGATCGAAAGGCAGCTGCATTGTCAGTTATAATCTTTCTAGGACATCCAAAGCGAGACAAAATATTATTTTCAAGAAATTTGATAATAACAGAGTCAGTGGCTTGCCTGCTTGGTACTGACTTGATCCATTTGGTAAAATAATCGGTGGCAGTGAGAATCCACCTATGCTGGCCTGACGACGGGGGGTGTATTTCTCCAATGAAATCGAGTCCCCATTGTTGGAAAGGGGCCTCAACTGAGATCAGTTTCAGAGGTAGAGGGAGAAGTTTTCTTTTTCCTTCAAACAACTGACATTGATGACATGCGGTCACTTTTTTATGCACATCGGTGAACAGAGTGGGCCAATAGAATCCAGCTCTGAGTATTTTGTTGGCTGTGACCTTCCAGTTCAAATGGCCACCACATTCTCCTGCATGAAACTCCTGTAACACCTTATCAGCTTCATCTTTCAGTAAACAATTTAACAGAATGACTGCAGGGTCTTTCCAATACAAATTGCCTTCTAGAATACAGAATTTTAAGGCTTTCAACTTTAAAAATCTAGCTTTAGTCTTAGTCAAACCTGGGGGAGCTTGTAGATTTTGTAAAACGAATATCAAGTCTGCGTACCATGGAGAGTTGAGAAATACCTCTCTCACGTTTGGAGTCGCCATCTCGCCCGGTTCATCTGCCACATCTAGAAAATTAATGTCAAGAGCATGAAAGTTAGATTCAACCATTAATTTAGCAAGGCCTTGACCTTTGATTAGTTTCGTGGGCTTAATCTCTATATCGTATTCTAAAATGACAGCAATCCATTTTCCCCTTCTTCCATCAGGGTTGTCCTATGTCAAGATGTCCTTTACTACCGCATTCGGAACATAAGCTATGGTGTGGGAATGGAGAATGTAGACTCTAAAGTCTTTAATGGCTTTTACCAAGGAAAAAGCATGTTTCTCCATTATCTTGTAATTCAGAGCAGCGTCCCTTAACGCTTTGCTAAAGAATGCTATGGGTTGTTCATACCCTTCGTTGTTCCTTTGCAGTAACACAACTGCTATAGTATGTTCGGAAGCGAAAGAAAAGAGATACAAATCTTTAGTAAAATCGGGACTGATCAAAACTGGGGCTTCTGTGAGTGCTCGTTTGACTTGTTCGAAAGACTGTCTGGACTCGGAGTCCCATTTTATTTTTACGTCTTTTTTAAGCATGTTTGTAATGTTTCTGAGGAGTTCTGCCAGATTGGGAATGAATCTTCGTAGAAAGTTAATTCTTCTGATAAATGACTGAATTTCTTTGAGGTTTCTTGGGTGTTCTAATTTTTGTATGGCCTCGATTCTGCTGGGGTCTATTTTGATTCCATCTTTGGAGATGATGTGTCCCAACAGTTTGCCTTCTTCTAACCCAAAAAGACTCTTATTAGGATTTAAAGAAATCCCAAACCTCCTACATTTCTCGAAGACTCGTCTTAGGTGTCTTAGGTGTTCATCGTCAGATCGGGAAAACACAGTTACATCATCTAAATAGATGACAATAAACTTACCCGATTCTTCCACGAAGGCGATATCCATTGCCCTCTGGAACGTGGCTCCTACGTTCATCAGACCAAAAGGCATTTTCACATACATGAAAGTGCCCCATTGTGTGGTGAAAGTTGTTTTGTCTTGGTCGTCCAGGTGAACTAGGACCTGATCGTAGCCCGAGAAACCGTCCAACAGAGAAATCCGACTGGACCTGACCACCCTTTGCAAGATATGGTCCATTTTCGGCAAGGCGTAATTATCCTTCAGGGAGACTTTATTCAGATTTCGGAAATCTATGCAGAGTCTGATTTCCCCGGTTTTCTTACGTGTAGGGACCAAATTAGAAACCCACTTGGAGAAACGCAGAGGAACTATGATCTTGGCATCGTACATTTTCTTGATTTCTTTTTCTATTAGAGGGAGCAACTTGGGATTTATCCTCCTAAGTTTCTGCCTAAACAGTTTTTGGTCTTCTTTTATTGGAATCCTGTGTTGTATGATGTTGGTATTGTAGGCTTTCAAATCTTCATAGCCCCAGGCAAAAACATCTGAATATTCTTTGAACAACTCAATGTATTTGAGTTTTTGTTCTGGGGGTAATGATTTAGACAGTTTCACCATCCTGGGTTTCTCTTTAGTTCCTATATTACAGTCTTCTACCTCTTGTCCATGGGCTTCTATTTTTGGTTTTTTGGCTACATCGTTACAGTCAAACAAGTCTTCTAAAGGAACAAGACTTCTAGGAAAAACATTGCTTTTCAACTGTAAAACCTTAGTGTCCATTTCATCATCGCCTAATTCTCCTAAATCTACTGTATTTACACTATCAAACTCAAAATCATAACTATTTACATTTTCATCTTCGTTCTCTAAATCTATATTTGTACATTCCAAAACGTTTTTGCACTGCAGAAAGTCTTTGATCTGATCGTCATTACCAAACACTTGCCAGTACCTGATATTGTCGGGAACGATTGGTCTACATTTCACCTCAACAGTGTATGGGCGAGTCGGGCGGAAAGGAATCTTACAGGTAGCCGCTGACGTGGCCAATCCGTCCGCCAGAATGTTTTGTCCCCTCGGCATTACCTGTAAGTCAACTTCAGTAAAACATCTCAAGCCATCGAGAACGACATTCCTATAATCTCTAAGACGTGGGTGTTTAGCAGCGTACTCACCTTTGATTTGCTTGATTATCAATTCAGAGTCACCTCTCACCATTATTTGCTTAGCACCAACTTTTTTCAAAATCTTCAGACCGAGCATCAAAGCTTCATACTCAGCAATATTGTTAGTACATTGGAAATTTAATTTGTAAGAATGGTTTTCTGAATACCTATTTCTGTGATTATGCAGCCAGACTCCTGCTCCTTCTCCTTCTTTGCTCACAGTGCCATCAAAATCCATGCTCCAGAAATCAGCGGGTAACTCTTCAGTTATCACATTCTTCATCCTTGTTGCCTCAGTGATTTCTTGGTCTTCATCTTGACCAGATGTGTCTTCCATCAACTGAGTATCTTGCTCTTCCGTGTCACCATCATTGTACAAGATGAACGAATCTAAATCTGAATGTGCAGAGTAAAGGGGATAGTTGTGCGGTTTTTCTTGGCTACTGACCATGTACTTCATCAATGTTTCTCTGTATAGCCTTCATTGCTGCCCGAAAACTGGGATGGTGGCATAAGACATATCCAGTTGTAAGGTTCCTTTCAACTTAGCCCCCCAAGATCGGGATAGAAACATCCCATACTTTGGCGGGATGTCTTCAACCACCACATCCATTACCATGCTCTTTGTTGGGATCTGAACCAAGGTGATGCATAGGTCCTTAATTAAACCGATGCATCTAACTTTATTGGAGTCGAATGAGTGTAGATCCTTGTAAGGCCTGGTGACCTCCAGTCCCAGTTTCTCCATTACTGCTTTGGGCATCAGATTGTGGGAAGCACCCGAATCCAACATGGCATTATGCAGGATCAGGTCATGTATGTTTAGGCTGATGTAAAAAGGAGCTACTTCACCAGTATCATCTCGACCATCTACCTCAGGTCCGAAAAGAAGTTCGGGTTGATCGTCAGTAAGATTCACAGTGTCTGAATGATTCGTTGATCCAATGGTTAAGGCTTTCGTGCCTATGTCAGGTTCAATGGCCAGAGCTTTAATAACCTGTGAACGATAATCGTCTTTGTTCATCAACTCTGAAAGTGGGATGGGAATTTTTATTTTGGCCAATTCCCCTTCAAGGCTGAAAGGTGTATAGGCTTTGCCTTGGTTCATTAATTCTGGTTTGTCCACCATATTCTTCTGCTCAGAAGTACTCGGTGGATTATTAGGTGAAACCTCGGGCTGTGACGACCTTTTCAGAATGGTCAGGTTTTTCTTCACGGGAGCGTCGGCATTACTCTTCTCAGGAATCTTCTCAACAGTATTCTTCTCAGGAGTCTTCTCGGAAAATGGCTCAGAGGACTTCTTGGTTTCTACTGCCTTCTTTGTTTCAGTGGTCTTTTTTGGGGAATTCCCTTCTGTCTTTTTACTCCGCAAATTGTACTACCGGTGTACCTCCAAAATAGCATTTTTGAAGGCATGTTGTTCTGCATCTTCAGCTTCTTCACTTACCTTTGTTTGATTGAGAAGAAAGAGTTCTTTCTCTTCTTGGGTCAGGAAAATAGCTTCGTTGTCATGAATGCCCATGAGATTGATGTGAGTGTCCTCCAATTCCAGAATCACTTCCTCCCCTTCATCAGCATAGTTTTCTTGTAGAGGAGGTCTGATCTGCTGATCTGGACCCCTCTACTCCCTTTGATCCCTAGGATCTCTCTGTCTGATCTGAGGAGGATTTCTCCTAAAGTTAGGGTTCCGAACCTGAGGAGCTGGTGGATTTTCTCTTGGAGGATTTTTGTCTGACACAGTGAGTCTTTCCATCATTCTTTCCACTGCTCTGGTCAAAGAATCCAATTTGGAATCTGAGTTCGACGTGGAAGGTTCTTCTTTGATCGTGACTCTCCTTTCTGACCTCTGACGTGCCCTTTTCGCCAACAGATTGGCCTCCACACTTATAGCACTTTTTTGCATGTTTGCCAGGGTGGTAGAATTTCTTTCTCTTAGCTGGTACGACATATCGGCATCAAAACCATCAGGGAATTTTATCAACGCCAGGCCCTGTAGAGGTTTGATTTCGGCTGGAATTGCATTGTACAGGTTATTGAAACGGGTGCAGTAATCTTGTACCATTTCACCTTGATTTCTTCTTATATTCTCGTATTCTGACAATATCTGGAGAGGGTTTTTCTTTACCTCCCATCTGTCAAGAAAACTCCTTTGGAACGCGACAAGGTCAGGGACTGAGGCGGCAGGTAAAGCTTTGTACCATTTCTTGACGTCACCCATCAAACTTTGGGCAAACAATCACATTTGAACGTCAGCCTCATCGACTTCTTGCAAGTCAAAATAATCACTCATTTTGTCAACATGTTGTTGAGCGTTTAAAGGTCCCGTTGCATCGAACTGTGGAAGTATTGTTTGATAGTCTTGGGGCATGGCATGTAGCGGTGTAGCCAACACTAAAGGGGCATATCGAGCTGCCATGATGGGTGGAGGAGGTGGGACGACAACTTGGATGGTCGGCGAGGTAGCGACTGAAGACGAGGACGAGGGGGTACTGGATAGTACTGAGGGAGTGATTTGCGTTTTAGTCATGGGAGACAGAACTTCGGGAGTTCGGGGTTGCAAAACAGTCGGGTCAAAGATGATTACAGTCACAAAACTGTCGGATCGTGTTCTAACCAGGCTTCCCTGTTGAAAGGTACCAAGATAAGGGCTTTGAGAGGTAACAGGTTTCCCTAAGAAAGAAAGGGACTTATGAAGGGGAATATAATTCATTGAACCTTCAACTAAGGTCTTTTTCCTGAGCAACTGTTCGGGGTTATCCGTCACTATAGCAGGTTCTGGGTCGGGATGAGATCGGGTGTGAACTTTCTTTGAAGCCAGAACTCTTTTTGGTTTTTTTTTTTTTTTTATATGTATTTTTTAGTTTTGTGAGTCTGGAAATAATATGTACAAAGTTAATCAACCTCTAAACATTACTTTCTTCTCAAATTTGAACTTTATTTTTAGGGAAAAAAAACAAAAGATTATCAATTTTTAGTTCGTTTCCCAGTATGGTCGCCACTATGTTAGCACTTGGTAAATTTCCTAGAGGTTGAAACAGAAGAAATCTACAAAGGTAACTTTATCCAACCACTTTTAAAACTAGGATCTATCCCTTCCAGCTTCAGAGAGGGATCTCTCTATATGATTTAGCTATGTTTCCAATTTTAGATATTAGGCTAGGTAAAGAAGTAGGTAGGCTTTGTTGTCAAAGTGTTTTTGAATTGGTTGATACAGTCTACACATCCATTGGGCTATGGGGTATGCGTTTAAATAAATATGAAATACAACCAGAAACGTGAAGGAAAACTTCCACAGGGCAAGATAATACACTCACTGGATCTTTTAGTAGCTTAAATGATGGACAGAAGAAAAGATGAGAAAGATAAATTCAACTAAGAAGCAGTTAAGAATTTCTTAATTGAAAACACCAGAAGATAAACACTAAAATCTTTCGAGTCAGAAACAGGGTATCCAAGATAAATCATGCAACATACGTTACTCTTAAAGATTAGCTTCAGAAAACAATATGATCACAAAGAAAGAATAACATTCAACTTAGAGAATAAACATCACCAGTGAATACACGCAAGAATCCTGTAAAAGTGTCTCATTTTTATTAATGGCAGATCTCTTCAAAAATGGTACAGTCCGATAGCGTCAGGGTGTGAAGATCAACAACCCTCAATACTTCGAAAGGTGAAGTATTTATAACTCAAATTACAAACGTTCCTGTCATAACTGATCAGTACGTGCTAATTCTATTTTTAGCCTAACTAATTTAACAAATCACACTGCTTGATGACTTGGTGCAACTGCATGCGGATTTTTGGGTAGACCGTTGATGAAGCCTTCGCATGACCTCATCTGACTGGACAGGTGACTGGACCTGGACAACTCATCTACTAATCGAGCAGATCGCAGAGTTCCTCCCATCTGAGATGACTAGGCACAGTGACTTTGAGCAGTCTCCGATACACTTCGTCCATTTCCATATACTTAGCGAATGTGGGCTTAGTGAGGAATATGTATCGAATCTCGTGTTGGATATTGATGTCCAATTGAAGGGCATCCAGGAATGCTTTGCCAGTGATGCTCCCTTGTATGCTAGCAAACTTTGAACGGTCCTTAGACACTTCAGACAATCTATTTTTGTAATCTAGGAGTGTCATTAGTTTATCATTAATGACCTTCAGACCGGGGAAACCTTTCTTCTGGAGAGCCTCGATCTTGGTGAAGAAATTTTGTACCCCCTGGTCCATGATCTGAACCTTTTCTTCCAGTTGAAGCATTAATCATCTCTTGGTCAAAACTCTTTTGACCTCAAGGATGGTCTCTGTTCTGTCTTCTATCTTCAGCTCTTCTAGCTCTTCTCTGATCTTAGAATTTAGGAATTTGATGATATCATTTGCCTGAGTTGGTCTATCTCCCAATTCTACTCTGATATTATCAATGGCCTGTTTGCTCCTCTGGACCAACTCATTCTGCTCAAACATAATTTGGATCATTGGCTATATCTCATTTATGGACTTTGTGATGTCTGTCCATACATTCTCTTTGACCTCAGCCAAAGTCTTTCCTGCCACTATTTACTTTTGGAGCTGCTGTAGTTCCTTCTTGAGCTGCTCAGTTACCTGCTTTTCTTTGGATAGGCTGGTCTGGAAAGAAGATTTGAGTTCCTGCAGGTTCTCAACTTCCTTTTTAAGCATGTTGATCTTTGTCTCCTGCAGGTTCATCCTTTCCATAGACTCAGCCAGCTCGACTGTCTTCTCCTGAGGTGTTGATGGAGTCGTGGACGGAGTTGTTGTCGTTGTTGCTGTGTTTGTTCCTGAAATTGGGATGGAAGTCAATGGAATGACCTCCATCGGCTTCAGTTGTTCCTTCTCTTTTAGTAATCTCTCTATCTCTGCTTCCATTTCTTTGAGCTGTGCATTCTGCTCCATGAGTAGCTTGAGCATTTCATCCTTTTCACCTTCTTTCTCTGCTATCTCCTTCGCCTGGGAGTCCTTTGTGGGTGGGAGTTTCAGTTGTTTCCTCAAAGAGGCTATGTCTGCATTCTTCTTCTTTATCATCTCCTCTGTAGCTTTGACGTTGGAGGGGTCATAGCCGATCTTGAGGACCAGCTCCTCCAAAGTTTTGATTCTGTTGTCTTTTGCGAAGGATGAAATCTTCTTTAGCTTGAGTTGCGTTTGAGCGTTATTCAGTGATACCTGTAATTTTGTTGCAGAAGCGGAGGCATGCGCCAATGTATGGAATACCACCTCCCATGTCTGCTTGTGCAGATCCATCTGATCTGTTGGGTGCACGTCCTTCGTTTGGAATTCGAAGGTGGCCCTCTTGTAGTCCGTGATCGTTTTGGGGTCTGGTACCTGCGCCTGGAGGAAGGCCATGTGCATCCTTCCCTTTTCTGTGTCAAATGCAGACAGTAGCCTATGCTGCGCCGTCGACGTCTACTTTCGAAACTGAGCATAAGTACTACTGGTAAGGGTCTGGTTCTTTTTCTTAATCAGCTCGTACTTCTCGAAAATGCTCAACTTGGGCCCAGTCTTTCCCGGCTGAGTATCCAGTGGGGAGTCTACAGATTTCTTCGGCACAACTGGGGTGATTTCCTTATGAAGGCTCGAACCGAAGGGTGGAATGACAGACTTAGTCACTGTGGTGGGCAGGGTTCCTGATTCTCCAGTCGGACCAGGAACTGAGACTGTCTTGGGCCTTTTAGTGTGCAACTGGAACTCTTCGGAAGATACCTCCGTGACAGGCGGAGATGAATCCTGTCGAGGCCTTTTTTCCTTAGGGACCTGTGGCATGGTCGTTGGTGGCACAGTGGTCGGGGGAACCTGCTGTTCCACTTCGACCAAGGTGTCAGGCACCCACACTGTCTGATTGGCGAATTTTTCAATATCGGGTTTGGACACATGAACATACGGGATGTTTTTGTTCTTCACCCGCATATTGTAAATGATCCTGCATGGATCATAGTGCCATGGGAAGCTCATAAAGAAATTCATTTATTTCAACATCCTGTCAGCTTCTTCCCCGACGCCTCGACTGTTGCAGATGAAGGAGCCAATCTGCCCCTTGATTCGAAGCTGCTGCTTTTTCTTCAATGATACGAAATGAATATCATCTGAATTCATGATCTGCCTTATGTATTCTAAAGCAAAGATTCTTACCGGCACAAATTTGGGCAGCTTATAGGGTGCCAACTCGCACCCGTATACTCTGATCTCGGAATGGTTTTGATACAGGTACCAGTCCCCGGTTTTTGTGTTGTCCGAGAGGTGCAGGATCCTCTGGACTTCATCATTTATTCGAGGCGCAGGCCTACCGCTCAGCATGCTTACCACAGGGTGGTAGAAAAGATCGATGAATGCCTTGAAGCTATACTCTGTGGAGTTATGCTTCAGCAAAGAGGTCCATGTTGTGACTGCCTGAGGCCTTCCATATGTGTCCATCTTCTGCATGGAAAAACTAAATTTATCTGCTTGAAAGTAGACAAACATGTATGCGAGTATAGACGAGTATCTAAACATGCCTTCCGTGCCAAAATTCACGAACTGTTCGTGAATATTTTATGCCAAGAAGGTGCTGAAATCAAATTGGGTGGTGGGCTTTTCATCAGTGGAGAAAATAGATAGAAAACCCAGAATGGGCTCATCTACCCATTGGTCAGAATAGTACCCTAACAGAGCACAAAGGGAGGAAATGACCTGGTTTCCCTTGGTGGAGAACATGGATGACGGGTAAGGGGGATTTGTGGAAGGGAATTGAGCGGAGGTGGGAAGGAAAAGCTCGAATATTTGAGCTCTCTGGGGAAAAGTCATCTTCTGATACAACTCTGTAAGGATTTCCAGGTTGAAAGGAGCCGCAGAGTCTACACGCGGAATTTGCATCATTTGGTCTATGTCTTCGGGAGTGATGAGGAACAGGGTTTCTCCGGATGAGGATATGACGGCTCTCTGTTCAGGAATATAGTGAGCTTGGCATTTAAGTGCGAACTCGGGAAAATGGTGGATCTAGGGAAAGAGGTACAGGGGTAAATTGGACTCCCAGAGTCCAATTTCATCGCTCTGGTCTAGGAAAACCTCCCTGATCCATGACTGGAGGTCTGAGAAATCAAAATCGCATATGGTATCTACGATCAATCTGTCTTTGTCGACCAGTGGGATCTTGTCCAGGTCGACAGGAGGCGGGTGAAAAGGATTCTGCTCTCCTTCTGCTTGTCTTGGCTTTGGCGCCATCTCTGCAACAGTACCTGCAATAAACACGAAGTTAGTGGGGTCGACTGACTGTGGATGAAGGCGACGGGATGTAACGGAGAAGCTAGCTATGAGTTTCTCTGGTGCGACGAAGGAACCGTGAAAGTAGGGGAAAACGGTAATTTTATTTAAAATATGGGGTCGGTTGGGCGCAGGAGACAGCTCAGATGGATAACGGATAGGTTATCTAGTAATAAATGGACAACGGGCCACTTGGGGGTGAGATGGCAGGTGACTGTGGCTGAAACATACGGACGGGTGACGTGGCTACTAGGGATTGGAGGTAAAAGTCACAATAAGGGGTTGGTCATGAGTGAAAAGGGGTAGGGGACTGACAGCAGTTATGGGATGGGCCATAACTTGGGAACAAGTGGAACAAGTGGAAGATGACGTCCATAAGTGACGGGGGGCTATCATATAGCAGATGGTGACGGGACTTCGAGACCAATAAATTTATACCACATGTAACTAGGGGCCCGCCAGAGGGAGATAACCATTCCGGACCCCCCCCCCCCTCGGTTAAAAACAGATCATCCGGGGGGGTCCGAAATTCATTGTGGGCCATTGATTTGCCCGCCCGTTTCCTGGCCGCAGATCTTAGCGCGCCTTTTATCACTCATTCCGGACCCCCCCCCTCCATTAAAGGCAGAACAGATGGGGGGGTCCGGAATCCAATCTGGACCTTTGATTTAAGCGCTCGTCTTTGGGTCGTCTAGATGTGCGCAAGTCTTATTACTGATTCTGGANNNNGCAGAACGGTCGGGGGGGGGTCCAGAATGCTCTATAAACCATAGATCTGAGCGCCGCGATCAGGACCGTTGATATGTGCAGGGAGTATAAATTAGGAGCGGAGAACACATGTGCTGGGAAAACTTAGGATAAGTGCATCTTATGGGTTTTTTCCCAAACTTTTCACATAGACGCCACCAAGGGGCTTCGACCAAACTATCTTTTAGGCTTTTGAGACATGGTGCGACATTTTTACATCAAGCTGGTTTTATTAGAATGAAGCAACAGTGACACTAACCTATGTTCTAACCTAGTTTCCTATGACAGTTAACCCAGATTAAACTGTTGGGTTAAGAAATTACTCTACCCTAGGGCTATCTGACCAGGATTAGACAGTCTGGCCAGATTTATTCACTAAT
>SNQJ01S0027792.1:12392-49103 GCA_010110895.2 Picea sitchensis
AAGGTTGGCAGCACTGTTAGAGGTCACCAACCTTCTTCAGATATGTAACTTTCTGATTCAGGCTTGCCTGAAAACCGATTAATGCAACATAACCGTTCTAGTTAAAAAAAAAAAAAATATTGATGTTCATATTGGTCAAAATCTCAACAACAACCTTGTGAGGATAAAATCACTTTGTGTTTTCAAAGAGGTGGTACTCCTCTATGTTTGTCTGAAAGATATATCTGATTTTCTTGGACTGGACTGCCAAATGGGAGAATGCTAAACAACAAACCCCAAATCTTTATTGCTTTAATTTGTATATGAAATTGTTCTTGATAACGAGATTGCTCTTTATGTGCTACATTTTCCTAGAAATGGACTAAGCAACTTCTTTACAGTAAAAAGATAAAGAAAGGATTCAATATAAAAATAATATATATGCTTAGCTTCATTATAACATCCCTCTAAAACACATGCAAGAAAAATATGCAACCATATCTTCTCACAAGAAAAAATATGAAATGGTGTTGATCACTTCAAAGAACTTTAAATGACTATTTCTTTCGAAACTAAAAAGGATTTGATGGGCATACTCCAAAAATCTCATATTCATAAATCCCAAAGTATGAGAAATCATTACACTTATACCCTGAAATAGTTCTTTGTGGAGTTTAATACATAATGTATATTTCACATTACAAATAATTTCAGTAAACTAATTGACCAATGCTTAGAAATATAGTCTGCCAAACGCAAGGACTAGACCTCCATTAATCAATGAAACAACCTTGGCTTATATTATGAGTCATATGTATGGCTATAAAATACTCCTATTGATCTTTTTAGGAAGAGACCTGGAAGAATAAAAGGAAAAACAGTCGAAAAGCTTAGCCTTATGCTCAATCTCAGATATACAAACAAAAAGCTTTGAGAGAAATTGTGTAGAAGAAGAAGAAGCAAGGAAAATGGAGATATGTATTTGTTGATGAGAGAGTTGGTTGCATATTGAAGGCTAAACCAATGTTATCTTGATGATTTGAACACTTTCTTTGGTGGTGCTCTCTCTATCTTTTAAATCCGCCCCCAATGCTTCTTTGAAAAGCTTTGCCCTAGTAGTTAGGATTTCTAGTCTTCTAGAAGTTCCCATGTGCTTCCTCTTTTTGGAGTAAAGATCAAATCATTTAATAAATGATTTATTGAATGCTTATTAATGAATTTAGGTCATTGAAATTTATGGCTCCAAATGGTACCCACTTCAACCTTTTATAAAAGTTATCTAATAAACTTTTATTTCTAAAATTTAAAATTGAATTTCTGGAAAAAGTGGATTGTCTTTTAATTTTTTGAGAATGATTAGTGACTTCTCAGCCATGGAAACCATTCTAGAAACAATATTCATCATTCTAGCTTTCCAATGAGTCCTCTTGAGCGAAATTTGGAGGTCTAGATCTCAACTTATAGCCTCGGGAAGTCAAGGTTCCAAACAGATTTCCCAACAAGTCATAAAAACAAAGTTGACCATTATTTTAAGTTTTGGAAAAAAAATATAGCCGAATTTAGCCATTGAAACCTCTCCCATTGTCTTCCTTGTCCAATTACCTTTTCAATGAGGTATCATTTTCCCAAAATAGACGTCTTGATCATGAGTGTTATCCCTAATTTCTAGGGATAACTAAGGAGATGATGTCTCAAGGCCCTTAAGTTGCAGACATGGAGTACCGAGAGACAAATGATTGACAACATCCACATGCACATACAAAGACCCGCTTCACCATCACATTTCCTATATTCGTGATGATGGCATCCCCCATATCATCTTGCTTCTGTAAGATGATGGGTCTTGCTCAATGAGGTATAAGTAAGGTATTATGGTAAGTGTCACTTTAATATTTCAGGCATTTGAGTATGTTGCATTTAAAGCTGCTTTTGGTTATAGAACGTTTGCTTGGAAGTTATGCTCTTTTCCCTATTTCACCTTGGTGGTCGACATTGTTCCCTAATAAGTGGTTACCCTTAGGGTTGGGTTTTTTACTGGGAGGTCTCCTTGACAAGTCATCGTGCCATTCTCTATCATACTTATCGTTTTTCATCACTTCACCCCTTATTTGTCTCCTTATCTTTTGGGATTTTCGAGTGTATTGACCCAAGAAGGGATTGTACCTCATTTCATGGGAAGAAGGGGATGAAGGCCTAGAGGTTTGTAGCTAACAAAAGATAAAATATAATCATAAACCTTCCAGATGCTTGCCTAGGGATCTCGAGGACAATGAAATGTCTCTCATAAGAAATTGATGGGACCCATGAAAAATAACAATATAAAAATGTCAACCATGGTAGAGCATTTGTGGGCAATGTTTTTCATGCTTAGGTAGAAATCCCACATATTGTCTTCAACTCAGAGAAGCATAATGTGACCAGGGTAGAGTCAAGGTGGGAAATGTTTTTCATGCTTAGGTAGAAGCCCCACCTTGGTTTCAACCTGGAAACATCTTAAAAAACAAATGGCAATAAATGGGTTTGGAAAAAGGATGCATTGAAAATGAAGGTAGAACACACCCTCTATAAAGGCACCCATAAATGAGACAATACGAACCCTTGTATGTCATGAACCCCATGCCCAAAAGTCTTACCCCCCATCCACTTCATCTTCTCCACATGACTTAGAGAGGTTTCCACCTAGGAAACGCTCCTTGACTTAAGGACCGATTCACCTAATAGGTCACCTTGTCAGCCCTCCCATACCTAAACTTGGCAATTTGCATAGAGTCTTTGAGCACCTATTTAATTTGATTAGGTAGTTTTTGATGTACATGCTTGAACACTCATGTATTAAATGCAATTTCACTTACCATGATGCTTTGACTCGAGGTCCTTTGAGGGCCTACTTGTCTATTTTTGCAGGACCTTGTTGATGGACATTTTGGAGGAACAAGCCCAGCTTGGGACTTCATTGGGGCAGGAAGCCCACCGGTTGGATGTTATAGCCTAAACCTTGGGGAAGTACAGGATAGGAACGTTTCCTTTGGAGGAAAAGGAAGAGACATTGGGGGATATTACCTAGCCCTTGCAAGCCCAACAATTTTCCTTTGTAGGCTAAAACGTCGCTTTTGAGGGCTCGATGTCACCTAAGGGCTAGGGATTGGGTGGTGATGGTGTTTGATTTGATGGACACTTGGAATTTTTGGGGGAGGAATATCTTTTGCATCACAGAGATGAGCCTAGCGCATGAAGAAGGAGCCTTAGGAGGCCCAATGACCTCCTCCCTTTGCTTAACGACTTGCTAAAGTTTCGAAACATCACCCCAGAGAGGGTTGACGTCACCTTTTAGGGTTTATTGTGTGCATTTTTTAAAGTTAAATTTAAATATATTATGTAAAGGGGAAAAATAAAGGGATAATGGCTCCCTTATTTTGTGGTTTACCCTAATTTATGTGGACAAACACTTTTTAGAAGTTTTGTATAAATAAGGATCATTTTCATTTCATTTGAACATAACTCTCTCATGTGAGAAAGACTACTTGGCTGAAATTTTCTCCCTATTTGGGCAATTTGGATCATCTCTCTCTTGTGCAACAATATTATGGTGTTTTCTCTTGGAATATTGTGGAGCTAAGGTGGTGCAAACCTCTTGAAGGCTTGTTCTCTTGCTTATGGATGGATATTGCATGGTAACTAGGGTTTGATATTGCTATTTTGGAATTGGTAAGAAAATTCCTGCATTTTGTTGGTGTTTTATTCAAGTTTCATTGTTAATCTTGTCTCTAACCCTTGGAGGAGAATAATAGCATACACCCTCCACCAAGGCTCATGTTATTTGCTAGTTGATAAGCCATTTTTTACTAGGTTACTAGGAGGAGCAAAAGGGCTTAGACCCTCTTAGCTTTACCTTGGTTAGTTTTGCATGCTCTAGGGAGTAGAAGAGCCTACACCCCTAGTGATATTGTGGATCTAAATCTTGCATCCAAGACTCCATTTTCCCAATAGATATAAAGCACTAATCTGAAAATTTGCATTGGAGAAATAAATTAATACATTGAAATACATGATTTTACTAGATATTCAAATTGTTTAAAGTGGAATCAATTCTTTGCCTTAATAGCTTGCTTGAACCACTAGGGAATTTAATTGGTCAAGAAGGTCTTATTGTTGTTACAAACTTTATGCTACAGCCATTAGGGCTGCAACAAACTCATCTAAACTTCTTTGTCTTACTCACTTTTCAACCGTAAAAAATTGCTAAAAAGGTGCCATAATAACCTACTAATCCTAACACATCCTTTGGGTGGTTTGTTAGTGATTTTAGGTGGTTGAATTATTCTACTATGGAAACCTTTTGCTATAGCCACAAGTCTATCATAATATCTCTTCAATAACGTTTTTTAAACAACCTTACTTTGTCACTAAGTCTAGCTTTATCTTACTTGAGTTATACTAGTCGTTGATAGCTTAATCTCTTGCATTTTTACTTGACTTTCAGTGACGTATCTAGTAGCTTCTATTATCATTTACTTGTTGATTTATATCATTGTTTGTTTCTGCTATACATGAAATCAAGCTTCACTTTCTTGTCCATTGGAATATTGGGCTTGTATACTTGCCTTTATCTTGTCTCGGGCAAGTACATTTCTCTTATGCAGGTACTCGAGAACTTGGAAACCATTAACCATCACCAAGACTTGTTTCCAAGCCATATTCCATCTCATTTCCCCTAGGGTCACTCGAGATTCACCCCTTGTGTAGGATTTCTCCTTCACTAAAGTGAGGGGAGGGTTTATCTAAGGTGACAATGGGTAGACTCTCCCGTAGTTTTCGCCATCTTGTGGATTGGGTTGAGCTTTTACCAACCTACAATTTGTGCGATAAAAATGAGTTATGAGCTTTAGAAGATTGTTGCTCAACAGTTGTCGATCTAATTTGTGGATCAATCTTATCCCTTGATTTGATTCTACCTTTTAAGTCCCACATGTATCGTGTGGGGTGATATGTATAGTGTTTATAATGAAAAATATTTCCATATCATTCATGTGAAGTAAAGGAGCTCATGGAGGTCTTAGTGTAGCTCTCTTTCCTTAGAAAAACATGACTTAGTAAAAGTTTGGTTGCCCAGTCACTGTCCATTCATCGCCATGTGTCGTAGTATGATAGGTTTCCACATGTCTCATTGTAATAGGTTTCAACGTGTCTCGGTGTAATTGGTTGCCATATTTCTCAAAGAAATTGGTTTCCATGTGTCTTGATGTGATTGGTCGCCATGTGTAGAGGGATACAATTTGAGAAATAAACTAAGGGAGAGTATGGAGAATACAAAAAGAGCGGAGGTGTGGCGAGGTCGCAGAGTAGGAGTGGAGTGAGGAAGGGGGAGTGGAGTATGGTGGGGCCGCGTGGTTAGAGGTATGACATGGTAAGAGAGATGAGGTGTGGCAGGTCGCGGGGTAAGAGAGATGAGGTGTGGTGGGCTGCAGGGTAGGAGAGATGAGGTGTAGTGGGTCGTAGGGTAAGAGGTATGGCAAGGTAGGAGAGATGTGGTGTGGCAGGTTGCAGGGTAAGAGGTGTGGCGGGGTAGGAGAGATGAGTTGTGGTGGGTTGCAGGTTAAGTGGTATGGCGGGGTAGGAGAGTTGAGGCGTGTCAGGTCCGCAAGTATGGGAAAGGGATAGAGAGTGGAGAAGGGGATATGGGAGGAGACTTAGGAAAATATACTAAGTAAGAAGAGTATGGGATAAAACGATGGGAGGTATGAAAGAGGGTAAAATGAGGGAGAAGATGGAATAAAACTTAAGAAATAAACTAAGTGAGGGAATAAAACTTAGGAAATAAACTAAAAAATAAACTAACCGAGGGAGAGTAGGACAAGGGAGAAAAGGGACTTGCAAGGAAGGAGAGATGGAGTAAGATGGGAATGGAGTCTTGTCATCTACGAAGAGGAGAATAGACTAAGTGTTGAAGCATTCATGTGGAGATGAGGGGAATATGGGCACAACACTTAGAAGAAATTCCTCATGAATTCTTCAAAGCTCTTCGTGTAATCTGTTTGTCAAGGGGTTGGACAAAACCATGAGTATCTTGGGCATACAAACTCATATTTTGATTATGTAAAATGAATGATGAAGATGAGACTAAAGGCCATGCCATGGATGGATGAGCATAAACAAATTCCTCATTCTGATAATTTTTTATTATTATTCCAAAGAGAGAAAAATCAAAGTGATCAATTTTTTTTATCGACAGTGACATAATTTCAGAAGTTGAATTGGTTGTTGATCCATAAAAGATTAAGGCAATCATGGATTAGCCAACTCCTAGAAATGTATTTTTAGTAATATCATTTATGATATCAATGTAATATTATAGGAGGTTCATTAAGGGATTTTCCAAGATTAGTCATCCGATCACCTCATTACAGAAAAAAGGTGTAAAGTTTGTATTGTCAATAAAATGTGAGACCAGCTTCCAACAACTGAAAGACCTCTTAACTAACGCCCCTGTCTTGAATATTGCAAACCCTAGAAAATATTTCCTAGTTTGTACTGATGCTTGCAAGGAAAGACTTGGTGGGGTCCCCATGCAAGAAGGACATGTGATTTTCTATGAATCAAGGAAATTAAATGAGCATGAGCAATGCTATGTTACTCATGACTTGGAGCTTGCAACCATTGTGCACGCTTGAAAAATGTGGAGGTATTACCTAATTGGAAGGAGATTTATCTTTATGGAAGATCGTTGTGGACTAAAATACCTATTTGACTAGCCTTGGTTAAATTCCAGGCAGGCTAGGTGGATGGCACTAATCAGTGAGTTCGATTTCAAAATTAATGCACTCAGTTGAAATGTGCAGACGTTACACTTAGCAACAACAAGAATGTGTGAATATGATATCAAGTAAAGAATTAGATTTCTTTTACAAAGTGATGAATGTTTTAATATAGTGAAAGAAATCTTGCAACAAGAACCCAAGGGGGAAGAAATGTGAGGGATACCAACTCACAGTAGATGGGTTGTTGATGTACAATAACATGATGTACATCTCTACTTTAGCAGAACTGAAAAACCTCATGATGAATGAATTTCATAGGATACCTTATATGGGTCATCCTCATTATCAAAGATGATAACGATGGCAAGACAATTGTATTAGTGGTCAGGAATGAAAAAAAGACGTTGCATAAATTTGGTAGATGCATAGAGTGCCAACAAGTTAAGGTTGAACAAAAGCACCCTCCAAGATTGTTGTAACCAATGCAAATTCCAGAATGCAAGTGGGATATTATCTCCATGGACTTCCTTACATGGTTTTCAAGAATGCCCAAATAACATGTTGCAATCATGGTTGTGGTGGAAAAACTGAGCAAGACAACTCATCTTATCCCAATAAAGTCCACTTATAAAGCTATAGATGTCGTTGATGTTTTTATAAATGAAATTTTTAGATTGCACAATATTCCCAAGACCATTATCTTAGATCGGGATGTGAAATTCATGTCAAATTTATGGAAAATCCTATTTGCGGGCTTTGGAATGCAATTATCATCCATCACCACTTACCATCCCTAGACAAATGGACAGATGGAGAGGGTAAATAGGGTGCTAGAAGATATGTCGAGGATGCATGTTATGCATCATCCTAGGTAGTGGGAAGAATATCTACCCTTGGTAGAATTTGCCTACAACAATGGCTACCAATAGTCACTAAAGATGAGCCCTTTTGAGGCCCTATATGGCAGAAAGTGTAGAATTACAATTAGTTGGGATAATTCGATGGACAAGATCATCCTTGGATCAGAATTATTGAAGGAGATGGAGCAGGAAGTAATAAGAATTAAACAAAATTTCAAAGTGGCCCAAGACAGATAGAAAAGCTATGTTGATAGAAAAAGAACTCATAAGGAGTTCAAGGTGGGAGATCATGTGTATATCAGGGTGAAATCCAAGTGGAGCTCCCTAAGAATGGGAACTTGTGACAAGCTAGCTCCTTGCTATTGTGGACTGTTTGAAGTCCTGGAAAGAGTAGGACTATTGGCATATCAACTTGCTATACCTCCTACTATTAAAGCTCACAATGTGTTTCATGTATCTTTACTTAAGAAATATATCCATGATTATAATCATGTCATTTATTGGACTGTGATATAGGTGGAGCTAGGGGGATAATTTCAGCTAGAGCCTCAATGCATCTTGGATAGGAGAGAGACAATTATCCGGAAATGAGCCATCATGCAGGTCAAGGTGCATTGGAAGCACTTTGGAGCAAATGAGGCCAAATGGGAACTAGAGGATGCCATGAGGATGGAATACCCATTTTTTCTCTTTGTACAAAGTTATATATATGATGGTAAAACACCGAGGACAATGTTCCCTTTTAAGGGGGAGGGGAATGTAACACCTCGTTTCCCCCCAAGACTGTAATTATAACTAAGATTTTGTGATTGCAATTGATGAGCATTGTGATTGTGTTTTATGTTTAATGAAAATTGCCAACCAGTTGACTGAAGAGGAAGCCTTGCAATACTCTCCATGATACCACAAGTGGGAATTGGTGAGGGGGAAATGGGAGTTGTCTTCCAACCTCCACCTAATTAACCTTGAATGAAAAAACCTGCAATAAGTACCTTGCTTATCCTAGATCATAAGAAATCCAGTTATTGGAGATGACACCTGATAGTTGGGGCAGTTATGACTGCCTTCATAAGCACATACAGAAGAAGGATTGGGTTAGACGAAGCTCTCAGCCAGGAGTACTATGGTGCCCCTTCGATTTGGGAGCTTGATCCTAGTCACTGCTTCTGACATAATCAAGATGAGGAACCCGAGGCAGGGGAATACTCGAGATTGGTGAGGGAAGAAAAGTAGGGGGTATGGATTTGAAAAGGGGAGGAGCTCAACAACAGTGGTAGAGTAAAGTATGCGCACCAGTGTGAATATATCACACGCGTGAGATGAGCAGAGAAAAAATGGGAAGTTCTTTTGAGGAAAATAGGAATCTTACCCAAGGAATGTGTGGTCGATTAGGAATAGAAAACACCTGAATCTAGACATGAGCAAAGAGGGTCATGAGTTGGCACTTGCTAGAAAGAAACCAAAACTAGTAAGGGGAGGGCATCGAGGGATTGTGAAATAGTGAAGGGATTCCCTTGTGCAGAGGAAATATAGTTGGGAAGGCACCTTGTAAGCTTCTGGTGGCCCTGGACTTAATGGGAAGAAGAAATTCTATTGTTGCCAATGGGTGAAGGAGAGTAACCTTCACTTTAGCTCCTTAACCTCAAGGCCAACCTGTGAGAGTCCCTTGGTGTTATCATTTCCTGGCACATGGGTGGCTTGTTGTAGAAATCAATAGTGCAACAGAGCCTACGATTGGGTGGAAAGGCATTCACCCTCAGTTAGTTGGCAGGTTGGAGTTTGATTTGAAACAAATAAGTGTTTCTAAATGTAATTGGTAACTATTTGTTAGTGAATATTAGTCCTTGCATTTTGTTCTTGACTGAATTTCTAGTATGCTAAATGAAAATTAAATCTAAATTTGCTCATTGTTGAGACCCTTTCCACACTGTATGACCACCTATGGAGAACATGTATGGGATGCCTGGTTAATGGAGTTTGTAACTGTGTGTTTTTACGAATTCCTTGAATGGAAAGTTTGCAAGATGTGAAAATATTTACTTCGAGCTGCTGGGAGGCGAAACCTGAGTACTAAGGATGCCAACCAAAGGTTTGAGGAGCCCAAGGATAAATCCTTGTAGACAATGCAAGGTAGACGAATAGTTTATGTTCTCGGGAGTGCCTTGTACCCTTATTTGAGTCCCCACTTAAAAATCCCAAAGGAGTCTTAGTTGTAGATTCGATGTGGACGATTGATCTTGAGCAATCATTGGAGAACATAGTGTCAGATAATTCCCTTCAGAAAGAGGGTTGTTTAGGAGAACTTGCAAGCACTTCCATGGTAAACCTTCTTAAAGAAGTATCTAGAGTAAAAAAGAGTCATCGATTTACCTAGAGGTTAAACCGAATAGATCTGGACCATAAATCCATTTCTAGACCATCCCGCTAGGCATGTCGAGATGCGGCGTGTTATCACCCTATAAGTTATAGGAATCAACTGGTGACTGGAATATTATCTGTCTCTAGTGTTTGTTGACAAATGATTTTTCATTCTGCAAATAATTTGAAAAAGAAAAAAGAAAAGAGAAAAAGAAAAGAGAGAAAAGAAAAAGAAAAAAGAAAAAGAAAAAAAGAAAAAGAAAAGAAAAGGAAAAAAGAAAAAGAAAAGAAAGAAAAGAGGGCATAAAATTGAAATAAAAGCCCCATGCAATAGTAGTGACTTGGTCATACCTTTCAGGCATGGCCAAGTTCTTTAAATTTGATGTTGATAGGGTGAGTGAATGAGTTTATTTCGCCAGTTTAATCTTAGCCAAAGTGTCTAGGATTAGATTAGTGAATAAATATGACAAGACTGTCTAATCCTGGCCAGATAACCCCAGGGTAGAGTAAATTATTAACCAAACAATCTAATCTGGGTTAAATATCATAGGAAACTAGGTTAGAACGTATGTTAGTGTCATTGTTGCTTCATTCTAATAAAACCAACTTGATGTAAAAATTTCGCACCATGTCTCAAAAGCCTAAAATAGCTTAGATGAAGTCTCCTTGGTGGTGTTTATGTGAAAAGTTGGAAAAAACCCATAAGATGCACTTATCCAAAGTTTTCCCAACACGTAATATGTTCCTATAAGCTCCTAATTTATACTCTGCACATATCAGCGGATCACGATCGTATTCAGATCTATGGTTTATAGAGCGATACGGACCCCAGGCCGTTAAACACCTTTTAAGCGAGGAAGTCGAGAGTCGATCTAGCATCTAGGCGACCAGACGGCAGCTTAAATCAAGGTCCAGTTAGTTCGGACCCCATCACGATACGCGCCTTTAATGGAGAGATTAAAATGATAAAAGCAGCTAGATGCTATAGCGGCCGGGAAGCGGTGAACGTCAATGGCCCCACAATGAATTTAGGACCCCAGGATGATCACGATTTTTAACCGAGGGGGTCTGGAATGGTTATCTCTCTCTGGCGGGCCCCTAGTTACATGTAATTTATAAATTTATTGGTCTTTTCGAAGTCAGGTCACCATCACGCTTCTATGTATGATGGCCGGTCACTTATGGACGTCATCTTCCACTTGTTCCACTTGTTCCCGAGTTGTGTCCCATCCCATAATTGTTGTTGTCAGTCCCTGCTGTCAGTACCCTACCCTTTTCACTCATGACCAACCCCTTATTGTGACTTTTACCTCCAATCCTATTAGCCCGTCACCGTCCAGGTATGTTTAAATACGGTCTGCCATCACACCCCCAAGTGGCCCGTTGTCCATTATTACTAGATAACCTATCCGTTATCATCAGTACATCTCTATACCAGCAAGCCCATATTTTACAAATAAAATTACCGTTTTCCCCTACTTTCATTGTTCACTCTTCGCACCAGAGAAACTCATAGCTAGCTTCTCCGTTACATCCCGTCGCCCTCATCCACATTCAGTCGACCCCACAACATCGTGTTTATTCGCAGTCGCGATTCAGAGATGGCGCCAAAGCCAAGACAACCAGAAGGAAATCCTTTTCACGCAGCCTCTAATAGAGCGCCCAAAGATCCCCGGTGACAAAGAGCCGGTCGATAAAGTAGATACCATATGCGATTTTGATTTCTCAAACCTCCAATCATGGCTCAAGGAGGTTTTCCATAGACCAGATGATGATGAAATTGGACTCTGGAGTCCAATTTACCCCCAATACCTCTTTCCTAGATCCACCATTTTTCCCGGTTAGCGCCATTAAACTCACTATATTCTGGCGAGCGAAATCATATCCTCATCCCAGGAGAAACCACGATTTCCTCATCTCCAGAAGACATAGACAAGTGATGCAAATTCGTGTGGGCTTCTGCGGCTCCTTTCAACGGAAGTCATGGAGTTATGTCGAAGATGACTTTTCCCGGAAGAGCTCAATATTGTTTTCTTCCCTCCGTGATTCCCTTCCACAAATCCCCTTACCGTCATCCATGTTCTCCACCAAGGAAACGGTCATTTCCTCACTTTGTGCTCTGTTAGGTTACTATTAAAACCAATGGGTAGATAGGCCATTACGGGTTTTCTATCTATTTTTCTCCATGCGATGAAAAGCCCACCACCTATTTTGATTTCAGCACCTTCTTGGCATAAAATATTCACGAACAGTTCGTAAATTTTGGTACAGCACTGAAGGCATGTTTAGATACTCGTCTATACTCGCATACATGTTTGTCTACTTTCAAACAGATATTGGATTTTCCATCTGAGAAGATGGACACATGGAAGCCTCAGGCTGATCACAACATGGAACCTCTTCTTTGGAAATAACTCCACAATTATAGCTTCAAAGGCATTCTGCCGATCTTTCTACCACCACTGTGGTAAAGCATATCTTGTAGGTAGAGCTGCTTTCGAATAAATGATGAAGTCCAGAGGATCCTGCATCTTTCGGATCACACCAAGATGGGTGATTGGTATTTTTACCAAGATTATACCGATATTAGAGTATACGGTTGTGAGTTGGTGCCATATAAGCTGCAAAAATATTTGTTTGTAAGAATCTTTGCTTTAGAATACATAAAACAAATCATGAATTCAGATATTCATTTAAAGTATCATTATGAAGAAAAAGCGGCGAATCAAAGGCGGTTGGCTCCTTCATACACCTTCGATCAGTGGGAAGAAAGGCAGCCGAGGATGTTAGGATAAATGAAGTTTTTCTTAGGCTTCCCATGGCACTATGATCCACATGAGATCATTTCAGAAATGCAGGTGAAAAAAAACATCCGTATGTTCGTAATCAAACCGATATTGAAAAATTAGCCAATCTCGGGCCGGTGTGCAGGTGCACGACACCTTGAGTGAAGTGGAGCAATGAGTTCCCAGAACCAACCTGAAACCATACGGTCCCTGGAAAAAAGGCCACCGGCCAAGGGATTCATCTCCGCTTTGTCACGGTATCTTCCCGAAGAAGAGTTCGATTGCACTAAAGGCCAAAGGCAGTCGGTTCGAGTCCGGCCCGGAGAATCGAGAACCCTGCCCTGCAGTGACCCAAATTCATCATTTCACCGGTTGAGCCTTCATAAAATCACCCCAGTTGTGCCGAAGAAATCTGTAGACTCCCCACTGGATACTCAACAGGGAAAGACTGGGCCCAAGTTGAACATTTTCAAGAAATATGAGTTGATCAAGAAAAGGACCCTTACCGGTACTTATGCTGGGTTTAGAGAAGTGGAAAATTGACGAGTGACGCCAAACTCTTGTCGCATTGACCTGAGAAAGGGAAAAGTTTTACCTTAGCGCTTCCTCGGTAGTACGGACCCCAGCGATCACGGACTACAAAGGGCCACCTTGAATTTAAGCGAAGGGCGTGCGGATCGGATGGATCGCACAAGCGGAACATGGGAGGTGGTATTCCATGCATTGGCATGCCTCAGCCACCCGCAACAAAATTACGAATTGTATCAGCTGAATAGCGCTCAAAGCGCCAACTCAAGCTAAAAGAAGATTTCATCGCCCATAAAGACCAACGAGAATCAAAACTTTGGAGGTGGTCCTCCAAGATGCGATATGACCCTCAGCGATCCTACGAGGAGAGATGATAAAGAAGAAGAATGGAGACATAGCCTCTTTTGAAACGAAAACTCCCCACCACAAAGGACTCCCGGTGAGAGGAGATGGCGAGAAAAGGTGAAAGGATAGCGTCTCCAAGCTACTCATGGAGCATAATGCACAGCTCAAAGAAATGGGAGCAGAGATGGAGAGATTATTATTAAAAGAGAAGGAACAGCTGAAGTTGATGGAGGTCATTCCATTGACTTCCATCCCAATTTCAGGAACAAACACAACAACAGTGACAACAACTCCGTCCACGACTCCATCAACACCTCGGAAGCCGGTAGGAGTCTGGAAAGGATGGCTGGAGACAAGATGTTGCCCGTAGCGAAGTTGAACACCAGGAACTCAAATCTTCTTTCGGAGACCGATACAATATCCAAAAGCGGTGGCGGCTGACTCGGAAGAAATTTCTAATGACTCCAAAAGGAAATAGTGGTAGGGAAGACTTTGGCTGTGGTCAAAGAGATTGTGTGGACATACATTACTAAGTCCATAAATGAGATATAGCCAATGATCCAAATTATGTTTTAACAAAATTAGTTGGTCCATAGGAGTAAACAAGCCATTGATAATATCGGAGTAAATTGGGGAATAGACCAACTCGAGGCAAATAATCATCAAATTCCTAAATTCTAAGATCGAGAGAGAGAAAGAGCTAGAAGAAATTTTGAAGATGAAAGCGAGCAGAGACCATCCTTGAGGTCAAAGAGTTTTGACCAAGAGATGAGGGATTGTCTTCAATTGGAAGAAAGGTTCAGATCATGGACCCGGGGGTACAAATTTCTTCACCAAGATCAGGCTCCTCGAGGAAGAAAGGTTCCGATTAAGAAGGTCGTGTATTAAACTAATACTCTAGATTACAAAAATAGATTGATAAAGTGTCTAAGGACCGTTCAAATTTACTAGCATACAGGGAGCATCAGCCAAGACTTGGATGCCCTTCGAATTGAACATCAATATCAACACGGTCGATACATATTCCTCACTATTCCCACATTAGCTAAGTATATAGATGGGCCGAAGTTAATATAGGAGACTGCTCAAAGTCACTGTGCTTAGTCATCTCGGATGGGAGGAACTCTGCGGTCACCTTTCGATTAGTGATGAGTTGTCGAGTCAGTCCTGTCAGTCGAGGATAGGGTCATCTTGAAGAAGCTTCATCAACGGTCTACCCAAAATCCGCATGCGATTGCACCAAGTCATCAAGCAGCGGTATGATTTGTTAAATTAGTTAGGCTAAAAATAGAATTAGCATGTCTTGATCAGTTATGACAGGAGCGTTTGTAATTTGAGTTATAAATACTTCACCTTCAGTATTGAGGGTTGTTGATCTTCACACACCCTGGCCTTTATCAATTTGTACTATTTTTGAAGAGATCGCCATTAATAAAATGAGACCTTTACGAGTTAACTAGCGTGTATTGCTGGCGGTGATGTTTATTCTCTAAGTTGAATGTTATTCTTTTCTTTGTGATCATATTGTTTTCAGAGCTAATCTTTAGAGTAGCGTATGTTGCGTGATTTATCTTGGATACCACGTTTTAGGCTACCGAAGAGATTTTTATGTTTATCTTCTTATATCTTTGATTAAGAAATTATTAATTGCTTCTTGGTTGAATTTATCTTTCTCATCTTTTCTTATTACGTCCATCGTTTAAGCTACTAAAAGAGATCGATTGAGTGTATTATCTTGTGGAAGTTTTCCTTCGTTTACGGTTGTTCATATTTATTTAAGCATGCCCCATGGCCCAATGGATGTGGTATCAACCAGTTCAAAAACACTTTGACAACAAAGCCTACCTACTTCTTTACCTAGCCTAATATCCCAGAATTGAAACATAGCTAAATCATAGAGATCCCTCTCTGAAGCCGGAAGGGATAGATCCCTACAGTTTTTAAAAGTGGTTGGTTAAAGTTACCTTTGTGATTTCTTACGTTTCAACCTCTAGGAAATTGCAGAAAGTGCTAACATAGTGGCGACCATCCTGGGGAACTGAACAAACATTGATAATCTTTTTGTTTTCCTAAAAATAAAGTTCAAATTTGAGAAGAAAGTAATTTTTAGAGGTTGATTAACTTTGTACATATTATTTCGGACTCACAAAACTAAAAATACATATAAAAAAAAAAGCAAAAGAGTTCGGCACAAAGTTCACACTAGATCATCCAGACCAGGCACTGCACTATAGTAGCCGGATAACCCAGTGATTTAGCAGGGAAAAGACCTTAGTTGAAGGTTCAATGAATTATATTCCCCTTCATAAGTCCCTTTCTTTCTTAGGGAAACCTGTTACCTCGGCCACTTATCTTGGTACCTTTCTTGAGGGAAACTGGATTTAGAACACGATCCGGCAGTTTGGCGGCTGTAATCTGACCGGCTGTTTGGCTTGAACTCCGAAGTTGTCTCCCATGACTAAGCATAAAATCACTCCCTGTTACCTATCGGTACCCCCTCGTCCTCGTCTTGATCGCTACCTACCATGCGACCATCAAGTTGTCGTCCACCTCCTCCCACCCATCATGCATGACTAATTATACTTGCTTAGTGTTGGCTACACCGCTACATGCAATGACCCAAGACTATCAATAAGCTACAGTTAGTGCAGCGGGACCTTTAAGCGCTCAACATGTTGACAAAATGAGTGATTATTTTGACTTGCAAGAAATTGATGAAATTTTGCGTGATTCAAAATGTGATTGTTTACCCAAAGTTTGATGGGTGACGTCAAGAAATGGTACAAATCTTTACACCGCCTCAGTCCCTGACATTGTAGCGTTCCAAAGGAGTTTTCTTGGCAGATAGGAGGTAAAGAACCCTCTCGGAATATTGTCGAGAATACGAGAATAAAGAAATCAAGGGTAAATGGTACAAGATGCACACGTTTCCAATAACACATGCAATGCAATTCGGCCGAAATCAAACCTCTCTACAGGGCACAGCGTTGATAAAATTCCACGATGGTTTTGATCTTGGAGTATATGCATTACCGACTAAAGAAGAAATTCTACCACCGGCAAACATGCAAAAAGATGCTATAAGTGTGGGGCAATCTACGGTGGCGAAAGGGCCGCGTCGGAAGGTGAAAAGGAAGTCCGCGGTAAAAGAGAAAGAACCTTCCGTGGACTTCAGTTCAAATTGGATTCTTTGAGCTGATGGAAAGAATGATGGAAAGACTCCCTAGACGTTCAGACAAAAATCGCACTCCAAGAGAGAAAATCCACCGGCTCCTGGGTTAAAGACCTTTTAGGAGAAAATCACTCGAATCGGGGCAATGAGAGAGATCTAGGATCAAAGGAGTAGAGGTCGGATCGTGATCGAGACCTCCTCTACAAAGAAAACTATGTCGATGAAGGGGGAGAAGTGATTAAGGAATTGGAGGACACTCACATCAATCTCATGGGCATTCATGACAACGAAGCTATTTCTGACCCAGAAGAACTCTTTCTTCTCAATCTCAAACAAAGTAGTGAAGAAGTGAAGATCAAGAACAACATGCCTTTCAAAATGCTATTTTGGAGGTACAACAGAAGTACAATTTTGAAGTAAAAAGAGAATTCCCCAAAAGGACCGAAACAAAGAAGGCATTGAAACCAAGAAGTCCTCTGAGGCCATTTTCCGAGAGGAGCTCTGAGAGAATCTTGCATTGAGAAGATTCACGAGGAAGAGTAATCTTGAAGCGCTCAGTGAAGAAGAAAAACGACCACGTGCAGAGAAAGATTCGTCCGCGATAGAGGTTCACTAATAAATCACAGCCTTGAAGCGGAAAAGAATATGGTGGACAAACCGAGTAATGAACCAAAGGCAAAGCCTATACACCTTCGACCTTGAAGGGGTGGCAAAAATAAATTTATCCCACTTCGGAGTTGATGAACAAAAGGCGATTATACGTTCCGCAGGTTATTAAAGCTGTACATTGAACACGACATGATGCAGCCTTAACCATTGGATCAACGAATCATTAACCTTTGTGAATCTGCGGCGATCTTCGAACTTCTTTTGGGACTGAAGGTAGATGGTGGCGAGATGATCTTGGTGAAGTAACTCCTTACCTCGGCCCCAAACATGTATGACACGATCCGCATAATGCCATGTTGGATTCTGGTGCCTCACATAATTTGATGCTTAAAGCAGTAATGGAAAAGATGGTATTATAGGTCACTAGGCCGTACAAAGATCTACACTCCTTCGACTCCAATAAAGTTAGATGCATCGGTTTAATTGGGACCTATGCATCACCTTGGTTGGTCCAGCAAAAGAGCGAGGCAATGATGTGGTGGTTTGAAAGACATCCCGTAAGTATGGGATGTTCTATCGATCTTAGAGAGCTATTGAAAGGAACCTTACAAGCTGTGGATATATGTCATATGCCACCATCAGTTTAGGCGGCAATAGAAGGCTATCTGAGAAAACATTGATGATGAAATTACACATGGTGGTACGGCCAAAGCTTTCAACTATCCCTTTACTACGCATTCAGATTTAGATTAGTTCATCTTGTACAATGATGACGACCGCGGAAGAGCAAGATACTCAGTTGATGGAAGACACATATGGTCAATATGAAGACCCAGAAATCGTTGAGGTACCAAGGATGAAGAACGTGATAAGCTGAAGAGTTACCCGATTTAGACATGGATTTTTGATGGCCTTGTGAGCAAAAGAAGGAGAAGGGCGGAGTGCGAACGCGAAATCCGCGAAATAGGTACTCAGAAAACCATTCCTGCAAGTTAAATTTCCAGTGCACTTATAATGTTGTTGAGTATGAAGCCTTGATGTTCGGTCTGAAGATTTTGAAAAAATTTGGTGCTAAGCAAATAATGGGTGAGGTGACTCTGAATTGATAATCAAGCAAATCAGAGGTGGAAGTCGCGGCACTAAACACCCGCGTCTTAGAGATTATAGGAATGTAGTTCCTGCGATGAAGCGAGATGTTTTCACGGGGTTGACTACGGTAATCACAGAGAGGACAAAACGATACGGCGATGAGTTAATACGCACGTCGTGACTACACATGGTGCTGCTGAGCTTCGCCCATACATTGGTGAAATGTAGACCAATGGATTCCGGCAATACTCGAGAATGCGCTGAAGTGTTTGGTAATAATGATCAGATCTGAAAAAGACTTTACTGCGCGATTGCAAAAGCGTTTGGAGATAAATATAGATTTAGAGAACGAGATGAAAATGTAAATAGTTATGATTTTGAGTTTGATAGTGTATCTGATGGTGGGAGAATTGAAGCGTGATGGAAATGGACACTAAGGTTTCACGGGTTGAAAAGCAATGTTTTCCTAGAGGTCTAGTTCCTATAGAAGACTTGTTTGACTGTAACAATGTAGCCAAAAAAACCAAAGCGAAGCCCATGGACAAAGAGGTGACGTAATATAGAACTAAGAAAGCAGGGATGGTGGCTGTCTAAATCATTACCCCGGAACAAAAACTCCAAATACATTGAGTTGTTCAAAAGAATATTGAGATGTTTTGCTGGGGCTATATGAAGATTTGAAACCTACAGTACCAACATCATACAACACGGGGATTCAATAAAAGAGAGACCAAAAAGCTGTTTGGCGAAACTTGGGATAAATCCCAAGTTGCTCCCTCTATTAGAAAAAGAAATCAAGAAAATGTCCGATGCAAGATCACTTAGTTCCTCTGCGTTTTACTCCAAATTGGGTTTCAATTTGGTCCCTACATGTAAGAAAACCGGGTAAATCAGACTCTGCATAGATTTAGAAATCTGAATAAAGTCTCTCTGAAGGATAATTACCCCTTGCTGAAAATGGACCATATCTTGCAAAGGGTGAACCAGTCGATCCCAGTTCTCACATTGGACCCGTTTCGAATTCTGATCAGTCCTATGGATTCACCTGGACGACCAAGACAAAACAACTTTCACCACACAATGGGGCACTTTCATATGTGAAAATGCCTTTTGGTCTGATGAGCGTAGAACCCGCGTTCGAGAGGGCAATGAATGTCGCCGTGGAAGAATCGGGTAAGGTTATTGTCATCTATTTAGATGATGTAGCTGTTTTCCGATCGTGATGAACACCTAAGACACACCTAAAATGAGTCTTAAATGTAGGAGGTTTGGGATTTCTTTAAATCTAATAAGAGTCTTTTGGGTTAGAAGAAGGAAAAATGTTGGGACACATCATCTCCAAAGATGGAATCAAAAATAGACTGATGAGGCCCATACAAAGTTAGAACACCAGAAACCTCAAAGAAATTGGGTCGTTTGTCGGAGAATTAACTTTCTCTGAAGATTCGTTTCTGATAAAGCCGGAACTCTCGAGCATTACAAAACATGCTTAAAAGGCGTAAAATGAAATGGGACTCGAGTCGGGTCTTTCGAACAAGTCAACTGAGCACTCACAGAAGCCCAGTTTTGATGGGTCGATTTTACTAGGAATTTTAGCCCATCTCTTTTTCTTTTCGCTTCCGAACATATATAAAAGCGGTTATTATTCTTTTAGGAACGAGTGAACAACCCATAGCATTCTTTGCTTAAAGCGTTAAAGAGGAGCCTTGTGCTACAATTACAAAGATAATGGAGAAACATGCTTTTTCTTTAGTGAAAACAATTAAAGATTTTAAGTCTACATTCCATTCCACACCATAGCTGTATTCCGAGGAGAAATGTCTGACGTATTAAAGGACACTTATCTTGACATAGGACAATACACGGTGATGGAAGAAGGGAAAATGGATTGCTGTCATTTTAAGAATGTGATATAGAGATTAAGCCCGCGAAACTAATCAAAGGTCAAGGCCTTGCTACATTAATGGTTGAATCTAACTTTCATGCTCTTGACATTAATAATTTTCTAGATGTGGCGGATGGGCAGGAAGCGAGGATGGCTGACTCTGACGTGAGAGAGTGCTCTCAACTCTCCGTAGTGTGGAGACTTGATAGTTTACAAAATCTGCTCCCCCGGGTTTGACTAAGACTAAAGCTAGATTTTAGAAGTTGGCTGCCAAAATTACGTATTCTAGAGCAATTTGTGTGGAAGACCACCAGTCGATACATTAAATTGTTCTCGAAAGATGAAGGCGATAAGGTCTTCTGAGGAGTTTCATGCGAGGAGAATGTAATTAGCCATTTGAAGCTGAAGAGTCTGACCAACAAATACTGTTGGATTCTATTGGCCCACTTTGTTCGCAGATGTGCATAAAAAAGTGACCGCATGTCATCAATGTCCCGGTTGTATTCTGGAAAAAGAAAAACTTCTCCCTTACCTCACGAAGCTGATCTCGGTTGAGGCCTTTCAACAATGGGACTCGTTCATTGAATACACCCCGATAAATTCGAGGGCCAGCGCCAGGTGGATTCTCGCCGCCATACCGATATTTTACGTGGATCAAGTCGGTACCAAGCGAATGACGACTACATTATTATCAAATTTCTTGAAAATAATATTTTGTCTGCGCTTTGGATGTCTAAATTATAAGCCGATATAATGCAGCTTCTTTTCGATCGAATAAACTCATATATTTCTGCAACCGGTATCACATGGGTTTGGGGCATTCCACAACCTAATACCCTCAGGGAAATGGATTAGAAAATTATTCTAACAAACTTACGGTAAATATCATCGAAAACATTGCGGGGGAAAACCGAAATGGCACAATAAGTTGGTGTATGCATTATGGGCTATGATGACCACAAAAGGTCGGTGGTATGTCACCATACCATTTGGTCTATAGCCTGACTGATTTCCCCACTTTTGGAGTCCCTGTCATGAAGTTGCGTCAAGATGTACAAGCTGAGCCAAATGACTCCTGAAGGATCAACGAGATGATCCATTTGCAACAATCTAGGGAAGATGTTTTCAACAAACTGGAATTAGATCCAAAGCTTATAGAGATCTTTGACAACGAACAGAAAGGAGGAATTCGAGCTAGGAGATTTGGTATTGAGATGCGATGTCAGGAGAGAAGAAGGCGGAAGCATGGAAATTTGACAATCACATGGGCGGGGCCATACATGATCCAAGCTTCGGAAATGATAACTCTTGCTAAACAATCTTTGATGGAATTAGAATCTGCCCGAGGAGCACTGTGAATGAAATCTTTGGCTATTATGTACCACCTCAGTGAAGATTCGAGTTTTCTCTCCTTTGTACATACCATTTTAATTTTCATTTTCACTTGCATTTTCAGAGTGAAGAACATTAGTCAGTTAGTTGAAGACCGAAGAGAAGGCCCCACAAACTCTTGACCATTGTTTTTTCCAACTTTTGAGAATAAAACTAATGAAGGAGGCCCACTATGAAATGTTGAATGGCCGAGGAACCAGGATTCTTGTCATTTAACAGGGCAAGTACCATCCCAAGGTGTAGACCCTTTGTTGGCCCTATAAGTTATAGGAATGTTTGTTGGTGGCTGGAATATTATGCATCTCTAGTGTTTGTTGAAATGATTTTTCGTGCATAGATAATTTGAAAGAAAAACAAAGAAGAGCAAAGAAAGAAAGAAGAAAAATGAAAAGAAAAGAAAAGAAAAGAAAAGGAAGGAAAGAAAGAAAGAAAGAAAAGGGCATAAGAGGTGAAATAAAGCCCCATGTAATAATGGTAACTTGGTCCATGGAACCAATGGCCGAGTTCTTTTTAAATTTGATGTTGATAGGGTAGTGAATGGCGTTGGATAAGCAGTTTAATCTTAGCCAAGAAAGTGTCTAGGTTAGATTAGTGAATAAATCATGGTGTCCTAATCTAGTCCGGAATGCTTCGGGTAGAGTAATTTCTTAATATGAGTTTAATGCACGGGTTAACCTATCATAGGAAACTAGGTTAGAGAATAGGTTAGTTTACCTTTGTTAAAGCTGTTTAATAAAACCCGGCTTGATGTAAATGTGCTGTGTCTCAAAGCCACAAAATGGTTGGTCGAAGTCCCTTGGTTGTGTCTATGTGAAAAGTTTGGGGAAAAACCCATAGATGCTACTTATCCTAAGTTTTCCATGACCTCATCTAATTTATACTCCACCGCACATATCCATGTCACGATGTCGCGATCCTTGGAATCTCTGGTGTCTGAGCATTCGGGACCCCGATACCGATGCTTTTTAGCAGGGGGTCTAGGAATGATAATAAGACTTACCTGATCTGGATGGCCGGAGGCGAGGGCTTAAAATCAAAGGTTGAATTGGATTCACGGACCCAGATGCACTTTAATGGAGAGGTGGGGTCGAGGAATGGTGACAAAAGTGCTAGATCTGTGACGAGGGAAATGGGTGGTAGAATCAGCTGGCCTGATAATTTGAACCCCAGGATGATGTTTTTTGCTTAGGGGTCTGGAATGGTTATCTCTCTCTGGCGGGCCCCTAGTTACATGTGGTATAAATCTATTGGTCCCAAAGTCACATCACCATCTGCTATCAACTGACAGCCACAGTCACTTATGGATGTCATCTTCCACTTATTCCACTTATGTACATACATAGCATTGTTAGTCCCCGCCCTTTTCACTCTGACCAACCCTTGTGACTTTTACGTCCAATCCCTATCCTCCACGTCACCCGTCCGTATTTTTTGACCACCGTCACCTTCCATCTCACCCCAAGTGGCCGTTGTCATTTATTCTGGATATTTCTCATTTATCCATCACGACCTTTGTCATTTAATCGACCCCATTTTTAAAATAAAATTACCATTTTCCATTTTCATTCACTCGTTGCACGGAAGAAACTCTCGCAGCTGCTTCTCCCGGGTTACTCAGTCGTCTTCATCTCCGTTGAAGTCGACCCCTGAGTGTTAAGTGTTTATTCTGCAGTGCTATGATGGCCAAATGCAAGACAAGAGGAAGGAGAGGAGAATCCTTTTCTCCCGCCTCCTGTTGACCTGGACAGGGTCCCACTGGTCGATAAAGACCGTTTAATCGCAGATAAAAAGTGCGATTTCGATTTTGCATACTTTCAGTCGTGGCTCAAAGAAGTTTCAAGGTTTAGAGTGATGAAATTGGACTCCAGGAGTCCAATTTACCCCTGTACCCTCTTTCCCCGGATCCACCATTTTCCAGAGTTCGCACTTAAATGCCAAAAGATCACTATATTCCCGAGCAGAGAGCCGTCATATCCTCATACGGAGACACCGCCACGTTCCTCAAATGCTCCGAAGACATAGACCAAATGATGCAAATTCCCGATGCTGACTCTGCATCTCCTTTCAAACTAGAAATCCTCACAGAGTTGCTATCGGAATGACTTTTCTGAGAAACAAATATTGAGCTTTTCCTTCCCACCTCCGCTCAATTCCCTTCCCCAAACCCCCCATCTCGTCCATGTTCTCCACCAAGGGAAACGAGGTCATTTCCTCCCTTTGTGCTGTTAAGCAGAATTTAATATTCCGACCAATGGGTAGATGAACCCATTTTGGGTTTTCTATCTATTTTCTCCCCTGATGAAAAACCCACCACACAATTCAATTTCAATACCTTCTTGGCCAAAAATATTCACGAAACAGGTTTGGCGAATTTTGTACGGAAGGCATGTTGAATACTGTCTATACCGCGCCATGTTTGGTCTACTTTCCAAGCGGATAAATTTAGTTTTTCCATACAAAAAATGGACGTAGATGGAAAGCCTGACGTTACAGCATGGACCTCTTTATTTGAAGCATAACTCCACGAGTATAGCTTCCAAGGCATTCATCGATCTTTTCTGCCACCCTGTGGTAAGCATGCTTGGTGGCAGGCGGCGTCGAATCAATGAAATGGCAGTCAGAGGATCTTTGCACCTCTTGGACAACACACAAAAATGTCAAGGTGGTACATGTCCAAAACCATTTCCGGTCGGTATAATAGATGCGTTTGGCACCCTATAGGCTGCCAAATATGCCGATGGAATCTTTGCTTTAGAATGCATGGCCGGATCATGAATTGAGGATGATATTCATTTTGGTATCATTGAAAAACGACTTAACCGAATCAAGTGATTGGATCCTTCATCACCTTGTGATCGGTAGGAAGAAAGGCGGCGGGATGTTGAAAAGAAATGAATTTCTTTATGAACTTCCCATGGAGTTATGATCCATGCGGGATCATTCCGGAAATGCGAATTGAGAACAAAGCATCGTATGTTCGTAATGTCCAAACACGAGATTGAAAATTACCGTAATCAGGCGGTGTGGAGTGCGACACAGCAGTGAAGTGGAACAAGAGTTCCCACGACCGCTGTGCCACCAACGACCATACGGTCCCTAAGGAAAAAGTCCTGTGATTCATCTTACCTTTATCCGCAGCGGGTATCTTCGAAGAGTTCGATTTACACCAAAGGCCCAAAGGCCGATCCTGAGTTCTGGTCCATTTGGAGAATGGGAACTCGCCCGAGTGACTTCGTCATGATTCCACCCTTCGGTTTGATCCTTCATAAGGAAATCACCCGAGTAGTACCAAAGAAACCTGACTCCCCGGATCTCGGCGGGAAATCACCGGAAGGCCCAAGTTGAAGTTTTGAGAAATCTGGTGATTAAGAAAAGAACCGGACCACCGGTAGGTACTTATCTTGAGTTCGGAAGTGATGAAGCGTCGACTGATCGCGACGCAGAACACTATCTGCATTTGACACAGAAAAGGGCGGGATGCACATGGCCTTCCTCAAGGCACAAGTACCAGACCCCAAAGTAATCACAGACTACAAGGGAGCCACCTTGATTCAAATGAAGGACTTGCAATGGTGGATGGATGCGTACAGCCCAGACGAGATATGGTATTCCGCCCATTGGTGAATACCCTCTTGCTTACCGCGGCAGAGCCGGTATCCTTGAATAGCGCTCAAGCGCTAACTCAAGGCGATTTTATCGCCATAAAGTACAACAGAATCAAGACTTTGGATGAGTTGGTCCTCAAGATCGGCTTTGATCCTTCGAACATCAAAGCTCTGGAGGAGATGATAAAGAAGAAGAATCTGGAGACATCACCTCTTTGAGGAAACAAGTCCCACCCAGGACTCGCGGTGAGGAATGGCAGAGAAAGAAGGTGAAAAGGGCCGAAATGCTCAAAGGCACTCATAGGCGAAGTCTGCTGACTCAAAGAATGGGCAGGTGGAGAGGGTACTAAAGAGAAGGAACAAGCATTGAGAGCCTGGAGTCATTCATTATTTGCCATCCCAATTCGAGAACAAACATGGCTGCTGCTTGTGACTCGTCCGCGGATCATACGACACCTCTCCCGGGGAGAGAAACCTGACCCATTTTGCACGAGTCTGGAAATGATGAACCTGGGGAGCGGGGAGATGGGCAAGAGTTGAGTACTTGCGAGAACTCAATCTTCTTTCCGGACCGAGCTATCAAAAGCGAATGCCCGAAGCTGACTCAAGAAGGAACTACAGCAATAACTCAAAGCAAAAAGCGGTGGCATGAAGAAGACTTTGTTGAAGTCAAAGAGAATGTATGGTGAGACATCACAAAGTCCGCCAAATGAGATATGGCCAATGATCCAAATTATGTTTGAGCATAATGAGTTGGTCCAAAGAAGTAAACAAGCCATTAAAAAGATCAAAGTAGAATTGGAATGGAACCAGCTGGTGCGTGAAAGTATCATCAATTCCTAAATTCAAGACCGAGAGAAGAGCTAGAAAATTTTGAAGATAGAAGACGGAAAAAGACCGTCCTTGAGGTGAAAGAGTTTTGATCAAAGAGGGATTAAATAGCTGTTGGAAGAAAAGGTTGGATCATGGACCGGTGCAAAATTTCTTGACGGATAAGTCTCGGAAAGGGTCTCGGTTTGAAGGTCGTGTATGATAAACTAATGACATTCTCGGATTACAAGAAGAGATTAGCTGATGTGTCTAAGTACAGTTCAAAGTTTGCTAGCATAGAACATCATTGGCAAAGCATTCTTGGATGCCCTTCAATTGGACATCAATATCCAACAATTTGATACATATTCACATTAAGCCCACATTCACTAGGAAGTGCTCACGAATGGACGAAGTGTATCCGAGATTGCTCAAAGTCACTGTGACTAGAAATCTCAGATGGGAGGAACTCTGCGATCTGCTTAATTAGTAGACGAGCTATCCAGGTCCAGTCACCAGTCCAGTCATAAGAGATTGCGAAAGCACCTCGCCAACAACATACCCCAGAAATTTCCGCATGCATTTGTACCGAGTCATCAAGCAGTTTTGATTTGTTAAATTAGTTAGGATAAAAAATAGAATTAGCACGTCCGGATCGGAGTTATGGCCGAGAGGCGTTTGTAATTGAGTTATAAATACTTCACCTTCCGAATTATTGAGGGTTGTTGATCTTACTTCACACCGTATTCTCGGTATCATTTTGAAGAATCTGCCATTAATAAAGGAACACTAGACGCTATCAGACTGTATCATTTTTGAAGAGATCTGCCATTAATAAAAAGGAGACACTTTTACAGGATTCTTGCGTGTATTCACTGGTGATGTTTATTCTCTAAGTTGAATGTTATTCTTGCTTTATGATCATATTGTTTTCTGAAGCTAATCTTTAAGAGTAACGTATGTTGCAGGATTTATCTTGGATACCCTGTTTCTGACTCAAAAGATTTTAGTGTTTATCTTCTGGTGTTTTCAATTAAGAAATTCTTAACTGCTTCTTAGTTGAATTTATTTTTCTCATCTTTTCTTCTGTCCATCATTTAAGCTACTAAAAGATCCAGTGAGTGTATTATCTTGCCTTGTGGAAGTTTTCCTTCACGTTTCTGGTTGTATTTCATATTTATTTAAACGCAGACCCCATAGCCCAATGGATGTGTAGACTGTATCAACCAATTCAAAAACACTTTGACAAAAAGCCTACCTACTTCTTTACCTAGCCTAATATCTAAAATTGGAAACATAGCTAAATCATATAGAGAGATCCCTCTATGAAGCTGGAAGGGCTAGATCCCAGCTTTAAAAGTGGTTGGATAAAGTTACCTTTGTAGATTTCTTCTGTTTCAACCTCTAGGAAATTTACCAAGTGCTAACACAGCGTTTGGAAAATCCCCTAAGAAATCACGTGGTGGGTGTTTCCGATGGAGAAAATTCTGAAAGTGAAAGTCTGAATGGACTAGAGTCGTGGATCTGCAATGAGTCACATTCAATGATATCTGATCCATCGATCTTGTTGTGGTTCCAACCTAAGATAAACCTTGTCGGAGTTAAGTAAGATCCCAAGGAAATCTTAATCGTTGGATTTGAGAGTCCGATGACCGTTAGAATTGCGAGAGACCCAATTTCGAAAGGAATTGTTCAGGAAAAACCTTAAGGTCATGGGAGGTCGTATCTTTCGATAGTGAGAGCCCAAGTGATTGTGGGTCGTTGATTTGCTATGGAGTCCAACCGAAAAGATATGAGCCTTATATCCTACGATGGAACCCATACGTTTGCTTGATTGGATGGGGTCGGATGAGCTATTAGCCCTTGTGTGTGTTAGGGAATCCTGTGTTAGGAAAATCCCACGGGGTTTAGAGGGCCATCTATATCGACTTGGAACATAATTTTCAACGTTGAGGATAACCGATGGAAGGATTCAAGGTGAGAAACTTTCCTTCCTTGGGGTAAGGAATCGAGCAAAGAGTAACGTAGCATCCCACCAACATAAGTATGTTTAAGGGGTCAGGTGTGTTGCATAGGGCACGTCACATCACAATGGAAGAAGGCGAATGTTATCAAGTGCTAAATTGTGCTTCAATCAAGGATAGAAGAATTCTCAACCATAACTTTTTGGCTATAACAATTAATAACTACGATGATGACATGTTGGAGGTACGAGAGGGAATAATTAAGGAATGCAAGGTTATATCCCAGGCATAGTATTTTCATCATTGTGTGAAGGAAAACATTGTAGACCAAACTGAAAATATTCAAATATTGGTGACCTAGATTTTCTAGAAACTAGGGAAAAAGAAATTTCCTCACATAAAAACCTTAGTCTATTCACAAGGAGACTAGATAGGGAAAATGAAGTGGTTAAGTGGGTAGCAGTATTGATTTGGGGAACAATTAGGGTTAAGTGTCGAAGTGAAAGTAACGAGAGAAAACCCTAATAAGAATTCCATACTTTAAAAACAAGTGTTAGGATCAAAGTGGAAGGACCCAATTTGGTCTTGGGAGAGGACATAGTTATGGATCAAGTGACGGAGATGGCAAAACACTTATAGGGAAGTTCTTTGCAATCGAAGCTTATAAAATTATATGGATGGTAAATGGGTTAAGGAGGTTTAGACATTGGTGTCAGAATATACTCTTTTAAGGAGGTTTATACATTGGTGTCAGGATATACTCTTTTACATCACTATTTGGTATGTGGATGGCTATCCTTTTCTTTTATATCATTGGAGGATTCAAACATGATAGCCAAAAATAGATGGTATCAGGGTTTGATAATGTTATCTCTTAAAAAATGGGCACCATGTTCTAATCCCTATAGAGAATCAAACTCAAAAGAACTTATATGGGTCAAAATCTTGGGTCTCCCTCTAGAATTATGGTTCGACAGAGTGATAATGGCAATAGGAAATTGGATGGGGACCTTTGTTGATTTTGATGATTCCTATAAAAGTAATAGGTCTAGAATTGTGACCCTTCCTAGAGATTTGTCTACTAAGCTTGTGTGGACCAACAAATTGCATGTTGTAATGACTTGTTCTTTGATACATATTAATATTTTATGTTCCATGAGTTGGTGGTTATCTTTATAGTTAAGTTCTTCATGGCCAAGGAACCTAGTCATATCGTATGCCACTAACATGTTCAATGCTTGAAGCATTTACTTATTATGTTGACATACCGAAATATTTGTTGTGGATAGGTGTATGGATGCATCAAAGGGTTTATATTTTGTTGAGGGAAATAAAGTATTTGTTTCAGATTAATGGATCTCAAAACCTTGCAATATTTGAGTTACATTCCTAATGTTTGTCAACACATGGGTGAGGAAAAGTTGGGGTGTTTTGCTTCCATGTTGGTGGAATACCTTTTGCAAGTTTTCAAAAATGGTGAAGGATGTCCACAAAGAGCTACCAAGTGTTGCTCCTTTATACAACCATGGGTCCATAATTAGTGGTAGTTTACCGAGGTCTCCAAAAATAATTATAGATTGACGACCAAACATGCAATTGTTATTTTTTGGAATGCCTCATGTAAGCGATTCTCAATTTGCATAAATTATTTAGGTGTTATAATTCTCATATCATAATGTGCAACTCTCAATCTGCACAAACAAATCAATCCCACAAATATCATATCATTATTGAAAAATATAATAAACATGTTTCATTTCTTCTTGGAACACTTATTGTTTCCCTGTAAAGAGTGAATGCATTTTATATATATATGAAGGGTTGTGTGTATAGTGGTTGTGTCACATGTGTATGTTGAAATTTGCAATGTCGGTTGGGGCAAGAAGTATTAGACTATATCCATGGGATGCTTGAGCAAGTATTAAATCATTAATGCAATGGATAAGGAAGAATTTCTCAGTGCCAAATGTTCCTTGGATGATCATCTTTAAGGGTTCTATGTTTTCACCTTATTGGAAATGTAGTAGCAATATGTTGAATGTCATGCATTGCTTGTGTTGTGATGTATTAAGAGATAAAAACATATCTTGGTTGTTACGTGGGTCTTCTCCACTTGATCAATTGATTTTGATTAATTGTGGTGTTGTAGCCAAGGTTCTATCTCTCACTTCGGGTTGGTCCTAAATATGGTCAAATGTCAAAGTCATGAAGACCATGCATGTCAAGCTCACTAAAGTGTGTATTTGGACCAATCTAGATAACAAATATTGTTCACTCATATGTGTGTTGGGATGTGCATATAATTATATCCACCTTCCTTTGTTGTTGTCTCTTGAACAAGTACACGTCCATGGTTAACATGCCATACATTGCAATAGATTTTTATGTTCTCTTAGTTTCTGATTGTTATTGCACAAATTGTAGGTTTGAAAAAGCTTGACCCTGTTATCACTCAAACTATAGGTTGGGAAAATCCCAATCCAATCCACGAGATGGTGATAACTGTGGGAGAATATACCCACTATCACCTTAGATAAACCCTCCCCTCGCTTTAGTGAAGGATCAATCCAACACAAGGGGGGAATCTCGTGTGACCCTATGGGGAAATGAGATGGAAGTGATACCCCTATAGGTCAAACTACTAAGTGTATAATGGCTTGAAAACAAGTCTTAGAGATGGTTAATGATTTCCAAGTGCTCAAGTGCTTGTGGAACATAGTTGTACCTGCCTGAGACACTAGAAGAGACAAGTATACGAGATCAAGGTTAAGTGGAAAAGAAAGTTAAGTTTGTTGTCCCAAACTATAGCAGAAAACATGAGTATATATCAGCAAGGAATAAAACTAATTATTTTATATTTAACCACTCAAAGCATCAAAGATTTATTCAGAGATGATGCACAAAACATGTAGATTAATTCCCACTACTTTAGCACAAACTTTAGTGGTATTAAACGGTTGTTGTATGATGTTTTTAGAGTATGTTTGTAACAACCAAATGGTTGTAGCAAATATTTGCTATAGCAACAATTTTCAACCACTAAAGAAAGCAAGTGATCCGACAAAAAGTTCACCAATTAGAAATAGAATGATAGTAATGCCTTACTAGTAAATTTCCACTATTGAAATGCAAGTTAAATTTAAAGATATAGAGTGATTTGTTGCATCCCTAATGGCTGTAGCTTTTGTTTAGTTATAGCTCAAAGTATACTAGGCCAATAAAGACACCCTAGAGGCTTTAACAAGTTTAAAGCATCAAGAAAAGATTCCAACTTGAATAAGATCAATATCTCTCTAAATTATATTTACCAATGCAAGTAATTTATTTCTCCAATGCAATAAATGACTAGTGCCTTGCAAAATGGGTTATGTAGTCTTCTTGTATTAAGTTAGGACTACTAAATCTCAAGGGGTGTAATATTTTTTACTCCCTTGAGATAGCAACCCTAACAAGGTAAAGTCTAGGAGGGTGTAAACCCTTTTACTCCTCCTAGCAACGTTTACAATACCCCTTTTCATCAAACAATAATGATAAAACTTGGTGGAGGGTGTATGCCCTTATACTCCTCCAAGGATTTAGCCAAAAACAACCATGGAACAAGAAATAAACCTAACAAAGTGCCATTTTTCCTTATCAATTCCAAAAAATTCCAAGACAAACCCTAGTCACCAAGCATTCTTCATCAACAAAGATAGAGAAAGAATCTCCAAGAGATAGTGCACCACTTCATTCCATAAGACAAGAGATAAACCATATCACAAGAGAGAGAGAGAATAAATTTTCCCAAGAAGGGAGTAAATTTCAGCTAAGTAGTCTTCTCACAATGGGAGAGGTATGATATAAAATGAAATGAAATGATTCTTATTTATACAAAACTCCTAAAAAGTATTTGTCCACTTAAGTTAGGGTAAACCACAAAATAAGGGATACATTTCCCTTTATTTTTCCCCTTTACAATATTAAATTTAAATTTAACATAAAAATTGCATTTAAGAAACCCTAAAGATGACGTCAACCCTCTCTAGGGTGACATTTTGGCACTTCTAGCAAGTCGTTTGAGCTTGGAGGTGAAATGTTGGGCCTCCAAAGGCCTCCCTCTCATGTGCTAGGGTCTCCTCCATCAAGCAAAGGCTTCTCTCCATCCAAATGCCAAGTGTCAATCAAGTCAACACCACCACCACCAAAACCCTAGCCCTAGGGTGATGTCTAGCCCTCCAAAGACCATCATTATCATCTGGTGTGCGGGCCATGGTATCCACCTTGTGGGATTCATGCCCCAAGGAGGTCCAAGCAGGATTGTTCTTCCAAAACTGTCCACCAAGAAAAGTCCTAAAAAGACAATGAATACACCCTCCAAGGATCTCAAGCCAAATGAATCATGATAAGTAAATCAAATAACAAAAGAGCCACCTCAACATGTGCATTAAAAACCATGTCATAAAATTAAACAAGTGCTCAAAGACCCTATGCAACTTTCCAAGTTTAGGTATGGGAGGGTTGACAAAGTGACCTATTGGGTGAATCATTCCTTAAGTCAAGGATTGTTTCCTAGGTGGACCCCCTATAAGCCATGTGGAGAAGATGAAGTGGATGGGGGAAAGAATATTGGGCATGGGGTCCATGACATACAAGGGATCATAATGTCTCATTTATGGGTGCCTTTGTAGAGGGTGTGTTGCACCTTCGTTTTCAATGCATCCTTTTTCCAAGACTATTTAATGTCATTAATTAATTAAGGTCCAGAACAACTCGGTACTCCCTATGGGGTAACATATATATTGGGGGGCAGTACCATATTGTCACTTGAAGGGAGAGGTACACAAAGTGCCACGGGGGTAAAATTTAGCTTGTAACACACTTGTATAGATCCCTCAACAAGTGGGACATATATATATATGTGTGTGTGTGTGTGTGTGTGTGTGTGTGTGTGTGTGTGTGTGTGTTTTCTTTTGCAGGTCTTTGAATTTTTAGCAGATACATTTCAGTGTTCTCAAGACCTATTTGGGTGAGCATCTGGAATGTTATGATTTGGATTTTATCTTTTTCCAGCTACATTCACTCTGGGCCTTCAACCCCTTCTTCCCATAATGAGGGATAATCCCTTCTTGGGTTAGTACACCCGAATATCCCAAAAGATAAGGAGGCGAGGGGATTAAGTGTGGAAAGTGGCAAGTATGATTAGGATGGCACAATGGCCTCCCAGTAGCAAACCCATCCCTAAGGGTGACCACTTACTAGCGCACGATGTCAACTTCCAAGGTGAAAAAAGAAAAAGATCATAAATTCCAAGCATATGTTACATAATCAAAAGTAACTTTAAATGCAACACACTCAAATGTCTCAAATATTGAAATGACACTCACCATAATACCTGGTTTGTACCTCATGGATCAAGACCCAATGTCTTACGGAAGCAAGTTGGTGTGGAGGATACCATTATGATGAGTCTGAGATGTGTGGTCCTATGTATTTGCAAGTGGACGTTGTCAACCATCTATCTCTCGATACTCCATGTCTGCAACTTGAGGGCCTCAAGACATCATCTCCTTAGTTATCCTTGGGAAATGGGGATAACATACCCAAACCACAAGAGTGTGACAACTATGGGAGTATATATCCATTGTCACCTTAGATAGACACTCCCCTCGCTTCAGTGATGATGCAATCACCACTAGGGGGGAGTCTCGTTGACCCTATGGGATTGATATGAAAAGAAATATGATGATGAATGGCTCCCCTAAAGGTCAATATTGGAGGTGAATAAAGGATTGAGGAGGTGTCTTGTGGGAGGGGAAATGATTGCCAATAGTTGTGTACCTACAAAACAATGTTAGCCTTGTGTGGAACAAGATAATTGATGATCAAACAAGCCTTTAACTATTGGGGTTTTAGAAAGAAACCTTGTTGTCCCAAATTGCAGCAATATATAAGTCTATAAATCAACAAGAAACAATTACCAATAGCTACAAATTGAACCACTAAAATCAAGTGTAAGATGATGGAAACTAAGCTAGCAATAACTAGTCAAAGTTCCACTCGAAAGAGAAAGACTTTAGATGGTATTTAGGGTTGTTGTTTAGGTGATATCAGCAATGTATTATAACATCCAAGTGGTTGTAGCAAACAATTGCTACAACAGAAAAATCTAACCACAAAAATTGACAAGTAAACCGAGTAAATAATAACTAATAAGCAGTAAAACATTTATCTAGGTTCACTAGTAAATTTCAACAGTAGATAAGTGAGCAATGAATAAAAATGAGAGTATTCTATAGCCTTAATGGATATAGAATTACTTTGTAACACTAATAAGAATTACTTGGCTAAGCTAGATGCCTTGAGCATGCAAAATTGATTCCAACATAAACAATTGCAAAATCTATATTTTTCTCGTCTTCCAATGCAAATGATTTTATTTCTCCAATGAAAATTAGACTAGTGCCTTTTCAATTGGTTTATGGGGTCTCTTGTTGCAAGGGCTAGTTATGTTACCTCCCTAGGGGTGTAAGCATTTTTACTCCCTAGGGAAAATACAACTAGCAAGGTAAATCTAGGAGGGTGTAAGCCTTTTTACTCATCCTAGCAACCTTGTTAAGTAGCTTATCCAAATACAAATGTGATAGACTTAGTGGAGGGTGTATGCCTTTAAACTCCCCTGAGGATTTAGACAAGAATGACCATGAAACAGTAAGAAACAACAACAATATCCAGAAATTTCCTTACCAATTCCAAGAGATAGCAAGATAAACCATTTTCTACCAAGTATATTCTGCCACAAGAGCAAGATAAGCATCCAAAAGAGATAGCACACAACTTTACTCCAAAAGACAAGTAACTAGCATCAATAAGAGCGCAAGAGAGAGAAAGATGCAAATTTCCCAAGAGGGGTGAAAATTTTGGCCAGAAACATATGTAATTCTCAAGTGTGTGATGTCTAAAATGAGAATGTCATGACCTTTATTTATACAACGCCTTAGAAAACCAATTTGTCTACTTATCTTAGGGTAAAACACAAATTAGGGAGGTCGACTTCCTAATTTTCCCCTTTACGAATAATAATTTGAATTTACAAAATAAGCAAACCTTAAAAGATGACATCATGCTCTCCAGGGGTGACGTTTTGGCATAATGGGAAAATCGTTTAGCTATTTGAGGGAGACATTGGGCCTCCAAAGGCCACATATTCATGGTGCAAGGGTCTTCCTCCATTCAATCATAGCAAGTTATCAACAAATCATCCATCACCATCAAACCCTAACCCTCTAAGTGTTACATCATGCCCCAAAAGAGAGAGATAAGGCCTCCAAAGGCAAATGTTGGGGCTAAGAGGGCTAGCAAGTCACCTCCAAGGGGTAATCAGGTGGCTCCAAAGGAAACATCCCTCATCCAAGTTGTCAAAAGGAGAGGGGTCACATCATCCAACCTATGGGCTTCCTGCCCCAAGTGAAGGTCCAGGTGATCTTGTGCCTCCATGATCAAGCTTTCACCTATCAAGGACCATCAAAGATAAGCAAGTATGCCCTCCAAGGGTCCACAAGTCACAATATCATGTCAAGTAATCCATATCTAATAAAAGAACCACCTGAACATGTGCATCAAATCCTCCTTATCAAAATAAACCAATACTTAAAGACCTTATGCAATTTGCAAAATTTAGATATGGGAGGGGTGTCATAATGCCCTATTGGGTGAACCAATCCTCAAGTATGTGATGTTTCCAAGGAGAACCCTCTCTAGGTCATGTAGTGAATGTGAAGTGGATGGGACTAGACTTCTAGGTAAGGGGTGTCATGACATACAATGGTTCATATTGTCTCATTTATGGGTGCCTTTGTTGAGGGCTAGCCACATCCTTTTCCTCTTTTTGTTTTTGAAGCATATTTTTTCCAAGCCCTTTATTATTTTAGGCATTTACTTTGCATGTGTCAGCAAGTTGAAGACAATACGTGGAACTGAAAAGGAAATGCATAGCCCACAAATGCTCTACCTTGGTTAGCATGTTTTTATGAATACTTTCTAGACCAAAGTCAATAATGGGAACTTAAAAGGAAATTCATAGCCCTCAAATGCTCTACCCTAGAAGGTGATTGTTACTTAATTAGTTATTATTACGGGTTGTTGGGCTAAATATATGCACTAATTTTCCCACATTTAATTATCAACCGGGGAGTCATAGACTTAGAGGTGCAGGCACAGGAAATGCAGGATTGGAGCCTAGTCTAGCCTATAGCCGACAAACACACTTCAAAATGTAATAAATGCAAGTAAGACAAGCTCAGATGGAAATTCACACTACAAGATGTAGCTTAACACTGGATAACAATATCACATCTCCCGAGTTAGATCCTGATCTTCAATGGCTTATTCCTATAGTATTTCGCTAAACTACAGGAAAACTAAATTAAAGCAACTAGATTAAAGGACAAGTAAGGAAACCTAAAAGTAAATGTGGAATTTATCCAAACTAGCATTCAAATCAGTCAGCTGGATGTGTTGAAATAATGTAACTGCAAAGAGTATTCTTATTATTATTTGATATATTATTCATTAGATCAATCCCCATTGTGGATTGAT
>SNQJ01S0027792.1:60069-87707 GCA_010110895.2 Picea sitchensis
TGGGGAGCAACCCCAAATGGAAAGATACCTTTGTCATTGATGACAAAGGGGGAGAGATTCATCAGATGCAAAGGACAGAGGCATGGTTCCAGGGGGAGCAGTGGTCACAGAGATGCAGAGGACAAAGACATGTTTCTAGGGGGAGCATGAGTGATATGACTTCAGTATTGCATCATAGTATTTCTATCAATGTCAAAGGGGGAGATTGTTGATTAAGGTTGGTTTTCATTGATGTCAACCCTTGAAAAAAGTCTGGTAGCAAATTCTGGTAGCACAAAGGTTTGGGTAATGGACCCAAGGTTGTTTCATGTATAATGGTATGAGTTTTAATGTATTTGAAGGTAATACTATTCTATATGGATAGTACATGTCATGTTAGTTTTGGTGGTATGTGGAACGTCACATAACTCCTCACGGTTTGAGAGTTATGGACTTACGAAGTTGGAGGACCCTCATATGTTGGCTTGAATCCCCAAAAGGTCAAAGAAGTCAAAGAACTTGCAAAGAAGAAATTATTATTTAAATGATAAAGTAAAGTGACAAAGTCAAGAAGGATTATTTAAATAATAAAGTGAAGCGACAAAATCAAAGAAGATTATTTAAATGATAAAGTGAGGATTATTTAAATAATAAAGTGAAGTGACAAAATCAAAGAAGATTATTTAAATGATAAAGTGAGGTGATAAAGTTAGGAATATTTTAAATGATAAAGTAATGGAGAAATTTCTAATTATGGAAAGTGGTTAACCCTAAAAATGAGGAAACTAGGTTAAGTGACCTAGAAATGGGTTAAGTGACTTAGAATATGCTTCTAAGGAAGATATTTGGAGAGTATAAATAAGAGGCAAGGCTCTCTCATTTTACATCACACTTGAGCATATTGAATATTTATAGGTGATTAAGGAACCAAATGATATCTAAGCCGAATTTCAGAGGGAAGGTGAAGAAAATAAGGCAAGAATTCAAGAGAGGATAAATTCTTTTGATGATGCTTTCTAAGGTATGTTATTTATAGGTCATCTCACCCTTTTCGCAATAATTTATTTTCTAGAATGATTCAGACCTGAAATTGATAGGCCATTGAGGAAACATATCCAAGTTTATGTGGTAAAAAAATCAGCTTGTGGGTCATTGTATTTTTGGAGTTACACTCTATGGAAAATAGGGTTTGTGGTTAGTCCTGAAACTAGTCTAAAACACGTGTTTCAGGTAAAAACATCATAACTTCTTCATAACAGATCCAAATTCAGTAAGACCAAATGTGTTGGTTAGAGTACAGTCTGTAGTATTCTGTGTAACATTTTCAAATCCATTCAACAAACTGTGTCGGGCATGCTCTATAAGGTCTCTCTCTAGAATAAGCCAGAATTCAACAAGGTATGACATTTTTGCTATAACTCATTTTCTGAGAGGTTCCAAGTAGTGACACATGAAGGAATTGCAAAAAAAAACTGAAGAACATTGTGTACTATTTTCAGATCTTTATTCATTACAGGTACATAGTTATGACTATTTCAAGTTAGGGTTGTTGACTAATCTCATACTAGTCATGTGAGACTAAATAAAAGTTTGATGAAAATGCTAGTCTCTTGTTGTGAAAGTTAAGGAAGGTTTGCAGGTATGTGATCATATACACCAAGTCTATTATAGAGTTACAAATCATATTTGGATGATGAAATTGATGAGGGCTTTTGATTAAGGTACATGTTGTGTACATGGTTGAGACAAGTAGTTGATGAGTTGGCACATACATGAGGTGTATAGTTGATGATGTTGGTACATATTGATGAGTCATAGTTGATGAGTTTTTGACACATGATTGGTACATACTTCATACATGGTTGGATGCACTTGTTTATGGTACATGTTGATTACAGGTTGTTGCATGGTTGATGCACTTGTTTATGGTACAGGTTTATTACAGGTTAAGGTACAGGTTGATGCATGGTTCATGTTTATTGGTACAAGTTTACAATGGTATATATAACAGTGATAGTGTGACAATGGTTCCATCATTCTACTTCTACTTCAAGGAGGTTGGACGGGGCTAGGACAAGTGGTTGTAGCCACCTTCCAGTTGTAGCCGAAGAACATAGGGGGTTGTAGCCTCCTTCTGGTTGTAGCCAGAGAATAGGGGAGTTGGAGCTTCCATCAGGTTGTAGCCTGAGAAACAAGGGGGTTAGAGCTTCCTTCTAGTTGCAGTTGGAAAACAAAGGAATTTGGTACTTCCAATGAATGTAATTCTTCAAGACACATAAGAAAAAGAATTCCATGGTTTTCTCCCGCTTTGAGTTTCCATGTAAAACACTAGTGTATTGTGTATGTGTATGATTGTTCATTTTTTCATTGCTTATTTACTTTGCAGTTATTGGATGATAATGTTGCATTGATATAACACTTGGATTATATGGTTAAAAATGATTAAATTTCTCTATTACTGATTCACCCCTCCTCTCAGTAATCCAACATGGGGCTCTGTGCTTTCTTTGGATTGGAATCTTCCGAAGAACGAACTTGCGAAGTGATGTGGTGGCCTAATGTCATATGATGTCACCACTGCTGATGTGTCACATAAAGTGAGTGACACATGTCACTAAAAAATGAGCGGATGATGAGATCCAAATGACCAGAAATGAGTGCCAAGTGTCAGGGCCATATGGAAGCCACGTGTATCCACGGATGAGTGCCATGTGCTTCGACACTTCGGGCTTCAAGAGTTTTGGATTGTGAAGCATGAAGTTCTCCCAAAGTAGTATGGGCCTAGAGTGACATGGTAGTCTCTCATTACTTTGACACTTTGGATTTCAGGAGCTTGTGAATGTTGTGCTTGGAAATCCCTCGAAGGACGATCTCCCGAATCTGACGTGGCGACCAGATGCCATATTGCTGACGTGTCATGGAAAGAAGGGTGACGCATGTCACGTGGAAATGGGTGAATGATGCAACCAAATGAATTGGAATGAGTGCCACATGTCTCAGCAGATGAGCGCCACGTGTCTTCGGCTCTTCGGGGTTTGAGAGATTCTAAGTGCAAAGTGTATATGACTCCCGGAGTGCCAAACTCGCGAAGTGATTAGCATGTGCTTATCACTAATTAAACTTGAATTAAGTCATTTTTATCATCTAAATGTTTTGGGACTTTGGGGCTCTGGGTTCGGGGAACTGTGCTTGCTCTGGATTGGAATCCCTCGAAGAATGAACTTGCGAAGTGACACGATAGTGGGGGTTCACTCCGACACTTCAACGATTGAAACAATGACAAGTTCGGACTCCCGAATGCCGAAGTTGTGGAGTGACTTTCCTAATTCCTTTTTGTTAAAACCCGCGCGATTGTGGACCCCCGAATGGATGAGAGTCATTGATTTGATCGTCCTATTGGATCTTTACCATTGAAAATTACCCTATTCGTTTTGACAATCCAAGCTCGAAAATGACTGCTCTGAATTGTTGCGTTTTGTCCACGGGCATTTCCTGTGCAAACAAAAAGGCTCAGTCGACCTGTTGTGAGCTCAATCAATGGCAAACATAATGACAAGCATTTTGAACCAAATACGACATGTAATTATCCTTCAAGAAAAAATATAAACAAAAACGCGCAAAGACTCAATCAAGAATGAAACGAATGAGAACCAAGTCACTCAGTAATGGAAAACTGACTTAACGAACTAGAAGGGGAAAAAATTGATTAAGGCATAGGGAAATGAGAGAGGAGGGGCAGGGGTGCAAAACTAGGTTACAACACTTATCATTTTCCATCTCAATCCCCTAGGGTCACTGGGATTGCCCCCTTGAGGTGACTACCTAAGCTCTAAAGTGACAAGAACACCTTCCTAAGGTGACAGTTGGTAGGATCTCTCTTAGTTGTAGTGAATTGGTGGTTGGGTCAGGCTTTTCCCAACCTACAACTTGTGCGATATCATACCATACACTTTTAACTTCTTTGAATCAATGCCGCACACATTTCCATATGGGCGGGTTGTCTTCAAACCAAGTTGTTCCATGACCTTCAAAGACATCACGTTCATTGAAGCCCCAAAATCCAACATACATTTATTCAATTAGAGACCATTGACCCCAAGTGAAATACATAAAGGGGGGTTTTCATCTCTTTGTTTCCCATGATACACGGTGTTCAGAATCATGGGAGAATATTCTCACTCATCAGGTACCTTTAATTCCTTCATAACTTATCTCTTCATAGATAGGATCATGCACATCTCAACTATAAGTACTGACATATTCATCTTCCCCATCATGGTTGGTACGTCTATATTCAACTAAATTTCTTCATTGGATGGTACAAGATTTGGGAGCAGGCTGTGCATCGACGATGGAGGAGGTGGAGTCACTTATTTTATAGGATGAGGTGGATCCTCTTTTGCTTGTGATGGAAGGACTGGAGCTGATGGAGGAGGAACTGAAACTCTATTCCTTAATGCATAAGTCAAAATTTCTTTCTTCCTTAACTTGCTTTTAGTATTCTCATCTAGTTTATTTAGTGCTCTTAGCTGTCCCTTCCTAACACCTCCTTTTCTGACCTCTTCTAATTATTCTGGTGGAATATCCACGTACTCATTTTCTTGACAAGCAAATATTGTATCAATGAAGTTCATTTGATTTACAGAACCTATACCCTCTTCATCTGCTCGTCTTAGACATTCTTCTTCTGAGTGTGCTTCATTACAAGGTAATCACCACTAAATTCCTTTTGTACTGACCATTCCAACCGGATTTAGAGTATTGAAAGCGTTTACCTCCTGTTGAGGCCTTGGTTTCCAACTTGGGTTTGATTGTCTATAAGCCTGAGGTCTTGGAGTAAGACGGTTTCTTTCCAAAGTTGTCAACATGTTCATAATCTAGTTTTGACTTTGGACAAACTGAGCATCCATTTGATCAAACTTCTGAACTAGGAGAGTGTTTGTTGCAATCTTCATTTTTGCTTCCACTTGGGCACGAGCAAACTGAAAGGGCTCAATCCTTAAGATAATAATATTTTCCTCGATCTGAGTATTATACTCTTTGGCCTTTGCCAAAGTATCCGGTGCTTTATCCTTGAGTAGGAAAGAAAATTTTCTTCAAAATAATTCATGTAGAGGAAACAAACGACTGTTTCTTTAGGTTGTAGGTTAGTCAGGATTTGTTCATACAATTTTCCAAATATGGTATCAAACTCCTTCACTATTTCATTATCTTTTTTCTTGATTTGATTAAACCATGCTAACAACATTTCACTCTCTTTCTTAGTTGACCACCAACTTTTGAGAAACTTGGAAAAATAGTCATAAGATGCCAAATGATCATCAGATAGTCCTATGAACCACCTCTGGGCATCTTCAGTGAGAGACATGTCTAGAAGCCTCGTCGCAACATCTTCATGTTCTATTCCCGCATTCAATAACTACAAACCTACTAAATATAGGTGGTCTTCTGGTGTAATCACATTTTTTCGACAAATTTTGGCAACCATTTATGAATTTCCTTGGGCATGGTATTGAGATATCCAACTATAGAATCCAAGTTCAATGGTTTGAAAAGGTTACTAGTCCAAGTGTGGACCATTTTTTTGAGGGGAAGGAAACCTTGAGATAAGGTTTTGAAAATGGGAGAGTTATGAGGAGGTATTCTTAGGTAAACCTTAGAAGGATAGAATATTCCAGGGGGAAGGGATGGAGGAGTCGCCATATGAGCTTTATGGAAGGCTCATCAAGAATGGAAAGGGATCTTCCTTCAAATGGAGTCACCATACAAGCTAGTGAATACAAGTTTGAGGGGGAGAATTTTGGAAGGGGAAATGATTGCCAATAGTCGTGTACTTGCAAAACAATGTTAATCGTGTCTAGAACAAGACAATTGATGATCAAACAAGCCTTTAACTAATGGGGGTTCAACAAGAAAACTTACTGTTCCAAATTGCATCAATATATAAGTCTATAAATCCACAAGAAATAATTACCAATAGCTGCAAATTAAACCACTAAAATCATGTGTAAGATGATGGAAACTAAGATAGCAAGAACTAGTCAAAGTTCCATTGGAAATAGAAAGAATTTAGATGGTATTTATGGTTGTTGTTTAGGTTTTATCAACAATGTATTATAACATCCAAGTGGTTGTAGAAAACAATTGCTACAACAAAAAAAATCTAACCACAAAAATTAACAAGTAAACTAAGCAAATAATAGCTAATGACTAGTAAAACGGTAATCTAGGTTCATGAGTAAATTTCAGTAGTAGTGATCCAGGTGGATATCGGTGGCCACCCACCTTTTCCAACTGGCTCAAAACAGTTTCCTGGCAATTTTGGTAATTTACTATTTTTTAGCAGTTTTTAACTTTCGGGGCCATTTTGAGGCCCTAAACGACGTTTTTGGGAAAACAGGGAGAAATATGGAAGTTCGTTTGATATTTCCCCCAAAATGAATCTCCTCGATGATACCTTTCCAATGGGCTATCATGCGCCTAAAACGAATATCGTATGCAAAATTTACGACCCTGGGAATTTGATGTACTAACTTACCGAAACGAGGCCCACATGACTTTTGGTGCTTCATCTCATAGGGTTAGGCTTTTGGATGTCTAGGGTTTTTGGCATTCCCGTTTATTGTAAAAAGGCCTTCAGAGCCTCATTGTAATCATCTTCTCGCGAATGAACGCAACCATCACATCTCTTCTTAGAGATAAGCCGCCACCATTCTAGCGAGTCTTTCACTCTGTATTTTTATAGTATATGTACAGTTATTTCATTAATAGAAATCATGTATTACTGTATTTCTATGTGTATGGTTGCATTTCTGATACATGTCTGTTATATTATTTGATATCCGTGATATCTCTGTGCATTTCTTTATTATATCTCCGCTCTCATTTCGTGCCGAAAATAATCCAGACCAGGTAGATAAGTGAGCAATGAATAAAAAAGAGAGAATTATGCAGCTCCAATGGTTGTAGCATTAGTTTGTAACAACAAGAATAATTACTTGGCTAATATAGATTCCCTTATGGCACAAAGAATCCTTGAGAATATTGATTCCAACTCGAACAATTGCAAAATCTCTATTTTTCACATATTCCAATGCAAATGATTTTATTTATCCAATGCAAATTAGACTAGTGCCTTGTCAATTGGGTTATGGGGTCTCTTGTTGCAAGGGATATTTATGTTACCTCCCCAGGGCTGTAATCCTTTTTACTCCTCCTAGCAACCTTGTTAAGTATATTTTCCAAAGACAAATGTGATAGACTTAGTGGAGGATGTATGCCTTTATACTCCTCCAAGGGTTTAGACAAGTATAACCATAATAAGAAACAACAACAATATGCATAAATTTCCTTACCAATTCCAAGAGATAGCAAGATAAACCCTTTTCTAGCAATTATATTCTACCACAAGAGAAATATAAGCATCCAAGAGAGATAACACACCGCTTTCCTCCAAAATACAAGTAACAAGATCCAAGAGAGAGAGAGAGAGAGAGAGAGAGAGAGAGAGAGAGAGAGAGAGATGCAAAGTGCCCGAGAGGGGTGAAAATTTCAGCCACAAACATATGTAATTCTCAAGTGTGTGATGTCTAAAATGAAAATGTCAGGACCTTTATTTATTCAAGGCCTTAGAAAACCAAATTGTCCACTTATATTATGGTAAAACACAAATTAGGGAGGTTGACCTCCTATTTTTCCCCTTTATAGATTATAATTTGAATTTACAAAATAAGCAAGCCCTGAAAGATGACGTCATGCCCTCTAGGGGTGAAATTTTGGCATAATGAGCAAATCGTTGAGTTATTTGAGGGAGACATTAGGCCTTCAGATGCCACATCTTCATGGTGCAAGGGTCTCCCTACATCTAATCATACCAAGTCATCCACAAATCATCCTTCACCATCAAATCCTATCCCTCCAAGTGTGATGTCATGCCCCAGAAGAGAGAGATAAGGCCTCCAAAGGAAAATGTTGGGGCTAAGAGGGATAGTAAGTCACCTCCAAGGGGATTAGGTAATCAAGTACCTCAAAATGCAATGTCCCTCGTACAAGCTGTCCAAAGGAGAGGGGGCACATCATCCAACCTATGGTCTTCCTGCCCCAAGTGAAGGTCCAAGTGACCTTGTGCCTCCACGATCAAGCTTTCACCTGTCAAGGACCTGGAAAGACAAACAAGTACACCCTCCAAGGGTCCACAAGGCATAATATAATTCCAATCAAGCCATATCTAATAAAATAACCACCCAAACATGTGCATAAAAATCCCCTTATCAAAATAAACCAATGCTCAAAGGCCTTATGCAATTTTCCAAATTTAGATATGGGAGGGGTATCATAATGCCCTATTGGGTGAACCAATCCTCAAGTATGGGATGTTTGCAATGAGAAACCTCTTCAGTTCATGTATTGAATGTGAAGTGGATGGAGATATACTTATAGGTAAGGGGTGTCATGACATACAAGGGCTCATATTGTCTCATTTATGGGTGCCTTAGTTGAGGGCTAGCCACATCCTTTTCTTCTTTTTGTTTTTGAAGCATATTTTTTCCAAGCCCTTTATTATTTTAGCCATTTTCTTTGCACGTGTCACCAATTTGAAGACAATAGGGGGCACTAAAAAGGAAATGCATTTCCCACAAATGCTCTACTTTGGTTAGCATGTTTTTTTGAAGACCTTCTAGGTTGAAGTCAATAAGGGGCACGAAAAAGGAAATGCATAGCCCACAAACGCTCTACCTTGGAAGGTGATCATTATTTAATTAGTTATTATTATGGGTCCCTTCTGTTTCTTATGAGAGACGTTTCATTGCTCTTGGGATCCCAGGGCAATATTTTATTGCATGATGTATTTTGCTAAAGCACCTCCGAGCCTAGTGGCCCCTTCTTCCCATGAAATGATATACATGCCCTTCTTGGGTCAATAAGCTCGAAAACCTAAAAGGTTCCAAGATGGAGGGGAAGAAGTGATGGAAAGTGGCAAATATGAGTGGGAATGGTACAATTACCCTTCAATGACACCCCCAGGTAGCAACTATTTCCCTAAGGGTGGCCACTTACTAGGAAACCATTACACTCACCAAGGAGAAATAAGGCAAAAGGCATAACTTCTAAGAAAACATTTTCAAAATCAAGAAAGGACTCTTTGAAACATGTTCAAATGCTTGAATTATTATAATGAAACTTACCACAATACCAGACTTGTTACATCATGCAACAAGACTTGTTGTCCTCTGTGATCTAGGCCAAGTTTGGAGGACGTTGTTGCCATCGTCGAATGGTGATGTGTGATGAATGAAAAGCTTTGCATGTTGGTTTGCCTCTTAGTACTCCATTTCTGCAACATGAGGACCTCGAGACATCATCTCCTTAGTTATCCCTATAAATTTGGGATAACACTGATGATAATCCCTTTTGAAAGGACCATGTCTTTGGTGAATTCATGAAAGGATTTATTTAAAAACAACTCACTCTAGTAGAAGTTCTCAAAGGCATTGGAATATTTGTCAGATCTTACACCTTATACTATATGAGGTTCAACCTTGTGTTTTTCATCACATTGATGGAGATTTTCTTCTTATTCCTTGGAGTTGTTGGACAGAATTGGGGAGATTCATCTTTATGGACCCACCTCTCTTCATGGAAACATATCAGTTGATGGAGATATTTGGTTGAGGGATGTTTATGAATGCATCTATGTGAGACATTCTCTATCTTACAAACCTGTGAGGTGTGGATCACTGCAGCTATGTGAAGCCTTTCTCTCAGCTTAAAAACATGAGAGAAAGCCCCTAAGAAGGGTTCGTGGTTCCTACCTAAGGTAGATCTAGGAACGTAGAGATGACCTCCTCCATGAAGAGAGTGAGAAGAACTCCAGATGATTATCTAGTAGGAAAAGCGTTCTGATGAGTTGGACGTGCCTGTGGCTGAGAACAAGGTGAACGTGTGAAATCCAAAAAGTGTTGGGCACATCATCATATGAACATAAATGAAGATAATGTGATTAGCCTGCTCTGAGCAGCAGAGTTGATGAGAAAACTCCAGATGATTCTTCTATGTGAGGCAATGGGAATGGAGATCTATAGAGTGGACGTGCCTGTGGACGAGCACATGTGAAGGTATGTAGATCTGGTTCTTCTGTGTAATGTAGTGAGACAGAGCTATGACATCCCTATGGATATGCCCCTACTGGGTGTATTAGATCCTTTGCTATATATTATTCAAGAGTTGGACCTGCCTGTAACCTTAATTGTTATGTAAAGGGTATAGGTCGACCCCACCTTAATGTGATTAATAATAAATGTAAAAGAAAATTAATATTGCTAATATTAATTATAATAATAATAAATTATAAAGTGACTTAGAGAGGTCGGCCCTGTTGAACCAATAAATGCCTTTGTTGATTGGTCAAGTCTAATATAAGTATGGCATGATTTCGTATTGTGAAATCATATCTTCCTTGTGAGTTTGGAAATTTCAACAAACACATCTACTTGGGAAAAGGTGCACACCTCTCTTGGGTGCTAAAGTTATAGGGTAAGAAGCACCCTCTTGTGTGCTAGAGTTTATCTTGGTGTAGGTATTTATCTTGAAGAATATAGCAAAGGATTTGGCTGGGTTTTCTTCCCTTGTTGAGAAGGGTTTCCCATGATACTTCTTGTGTTCTTGTGCGTGGTGTTTCTTCTTGTGATCTTGGTTGCTGCAACATTATTGCTTATGGTTAAAGTGAAATGATAAAATGGAATGAACTTCATGCTTAACCTAAGCTTATGAAAAATCAACATGGTATCAGAGCATAGGTCTTGAAGAACTCATTGCACAAGATACAAACATTTATCATCCATCTCTCCTCTTCTACAGAACCGTACGACCCTCGTAGGGTTTATAGAAAATATGTATGAACTCCTTCTCAGTGAAGTTTCAATTCTTAATACTTGGACGTTGGGGCTACTTTTGGCATAGAAGAGTACGACATCTTTCGACGCATCTCTAGAAGCTCTCAAAATGAAATTCAGAGAAATTTTGATTTTTGGCTCTAGGGTTTCTAGGGTGCCGAAATTTCCTACAGAATATCAATTCTGGATTTCTGAAGAAACGTTATCTGGTTAATTGTTGGAAGTCATAAGTCCAATATAATCCAAGACTGAAAATCTAACCTAATCATTAGGTTTTCAAAATCCAGTCAGCAAGGAATTGAAGAAATAAATCAAATGAAGAACAAAACCTTAGTAGAATATAGGCCTGATGGAGCAAGCAAATTCAGTCCCTGGAAATCAAAGCTTCTAGTCACTCTTGAAGAAGACGATCTCTTGGATGTAACAACTAAAACTCTACTAGACACAGCTACAGATGTAGAGAAGAAAATAACAAAATAATAAGATGTCAAAGCAAGAAAAATAATCATCTACTCAGTAAGAGATCACCTCTTGCCCCGTATTGCCAATCTGAAGACAACCTATGATATGTATAAGACTTTAAAAGGAATGTTTGAAAGTGACAACACTCTTAGAGATATTACCTTAAAGAGCCAACTTCAAAGTACCAAGATGACGAAGGAAGACATGGTTGCACTCTTCTTTATGAATTTATCAGATATCAAAGAACAATTAGAGACCATTGGGGAAATCATGTCTAATAGAGAAATTGTCTTAACCACTCTCCAAAATCTTCCAAAATCATGGGAGACCTTTATTCAAAGTATCAGTGGAAGAGAATCTCTACCAACCTTTGAGCATCCATGGACAGACTACACTCGAGAAGAACTTAGACTTAGAAATAGAGGAGTGGAAGATTCCTCAGAAGAAAATCATGCTCTTGCACTTCATACAAAGAAGGGAGGAAAATTCAAAATAAATTTCAGGCAAACATTCAAAGATGAAAAATCTTCATCCAATCCAGACTATCAAAGAAGAGATGTTTCAAAAATTCATTGCTTCAGATGTGACAAGTATGGACACGTTGCAAGAAACTTTCCAACCAGGAAGAAGGGAAGAGAATATGCTTCCATCACTGACATTGATCCAGATCCACCTCAAAAGAGTGAAGAGAAGAGAAAGGAGACATATTTCCTCTAAAATGCATGACAACAAAATAGGTAAATCTTTTGATCCCTAATTTTATAGTTGATTGCTTTTTTTTTTTAAATGAAGGATGTTGTTCCTAGTACAAGAAATCTCAAAGACTTGGACCATTATCCCTAGTATGGGAGTCCAAATCATATTGAACTTTTTCATCATACAAAGAACAAAATAAGACACTTATCCTTCAGAGGGAGTCACTTCACTCAAATAAATTCAAATCTATTTGAAAAAAAAAGGAAGAATAGAACCATTGATCAGGGGATCAAATTTTGCTCAAAAATTCAAAGTGCTTGGAATCGCTTCAAACCAGATGAGAGCGTAGGCCTCGTCATTGCAAACCCAACGCAACTCATTTCGTCTCAAACGGACGTCGGGAGCGAGAGATATAATGATCTGTTCATTAAGTCAAACAGGCAAAAAATTTTGTGCTGACTGTACAGTTCGTACAGGCTGACGTGGCAGGGTCGTACAGACCATACGATGACATGGCAGAATCTGGTTGGATATTGAAGGTGAATGATGTGTTGACACGTGGCATTTTGTTAGTCAATGATTGGGTGCCACGTGGCCCAATCATGGGCTGCCACGTGGCACCCCAGAATTGGTTGGTTGTATGTTAATAAAATGTATTAGAGTCTGTGGGGTTCGACCCCTGGACCTTCCCCCGACGTAAGGTTTAACAATGGCCTCCCTACCAACGAGCCATCAATTGGTTCTTATTTATTATATGGTTTCAACAATATTTAAGTTTGATCATTGTATAAAACGGAAAGGGGGTCGGGCCGGGGCTTAGCCCCGACCCGTGGTTTCTTTACATTACATATAACCGTGGTATAATATATATGGCGCGGGGTTTTAATACAAAGCCGTGGTTTGGTTATATAATATATAACCATTGTTTATATACGGGAGTTGCATTGCAACGGGCTCAGCTCGCGGTCACATATCTATTGCATATGACCCTTATGCTATATGAAAGTTTGCGCATGGGAATTTTGAACGGTTGGCACGGTTTTGACCGTTAGCCCCTTTTTGCCAAACGAGCGGTCGTATGACTCATATGCCCAGGTGCCTAGGCGGTTAGGGGCTGGCGCGCCCTTAATCGTCCTACGGTTTGCATCGTTGGCGCGGTTGCGCCCAGTGCTGGGTTTTCACGCTTTAAAATGCGTGTGAGCTAGGTTCAAACAACAAGGGTGCATTTTGTAGATGTAGAGACAACAAGCTTGAAGAGGGAGACTTCCAGGAGGCCTAACTTCTTCGTTTTTCGACCGATTGAGGTGCCAAAAGAGCCCAGACAGGGGTTTTGGGACGCTTTGAAGCCATTGGAGCAGTCGGTTTGTCAGTTTGTGAATTGTAAGACATGTTTTTGAGCACTTTGAGCAATTAATAATAATGATCCATTGGAAGCTGGACCAGGAGATGTAGCCCAAGAGAGGGGTGAACTCCTTTATCAAATTGTTGTGTTTGTGTGCTTATGTTCATTGATTATGCTGTTGTCTATATGTATTTTGCATAAGTAATCCTTTCATCTATGTGTTGCAAACTGATCCTTTTGCTTTAAACACATAACAGTCACTCGCAATAATTTTCAAGTTTTTCAAGTCTTCTTCAATTTTAGATCAACCATCATTGAGACAATCAATGATGCATGATCATAATCCTACTAAGATTCCATGGACATAAGCATGCATGACACAATATATGTGCATAACAAAAGTCTTCACCAGAATGAAGTCTAAAGATTGAGCACTTAAAATTATTTGGGTGTCCAGTGTATCTTCATATACCCAAAGAAAAGAAGTCCAAGCTAGATCCTTTAGAAAGAAAGGATACATTGAATCTTCATAAAACATTCCAGATCGACATCCCTAGTTAGAGACAGATTGAAGACAAGCAGAGACATTGAAAAAGAGATAGTATTTCAAAGACCCAAAGAATCAACAATTTAGAGAGAGACACACTTTATTCCAGTTTCTCCAAGAAGATATCATTCAGAGACCAAAAAGGAAGTCCGTGGTAACTCACAAGTGGATCTATAAGATCAAGTATGTAGCTAATGAAAGTGTCAAGAAATACAAAATAGGATCTATAGCCAGATGTTTTTTCATAAATAGAGGGAGTTGTCTATGATGAGACACTTGACCAAGTGAACCCAATACACTTCCATCCGTATTACCATCCATGAGTTGGAAACTATATCAGATAGATTGATTCTTGTTGAGATTGGATTTCAGTAAGAGTATTATTGATCCAAACCTATATCATTACAGTGTTGGTGACGAGAGCTTGATCCTGATGACTTATTCAGAAAGCATTGAGTATTAAGCACTACTTCTTGGGACAAGAAGTATGACAGATGACATATAAAAATTTCCTGAGTCAAGGAAAATATTCAGTGAAAATATTGAAGAAGTTTAGTATGACAAAATGAAAAATCCACCATGATGGATTTAAAGAAGAAGATTGATGATGATTCAGACAATACTGATCCACAACCGATTGGATCACTGATGTATCTGGTTAACACCAGACTTGATTCATACCATGCAGGGAATGTGCCTAGATATTTCATGAGTCAACTAAGACAGACTCATTAGACAAACAAACATATATTGAGATATACACAAAGCACAGTTGATATGTTACCATGGTTCCTGATACAACAGTAAACAAAACTCGGTGGCCTTGAGTACTACAGAGGCAGAGTATATAAGCTTCAAGTGTATGAAGCAATGTGGCTTCACAAAGCTTCTGATAGATTTACTTCACCATGAGATGAATCCTATGAGCCGTGAGAATCTAGTGGACTGAAATATCCTTATTCCAAAGATATGATGTAGAGGAAAATTGTACAGATGCAATACCTTCCTACACATGAGCAGATTACAGATATCTTCACCAAATTAACCTCATGAAGAATGGATCTCTATTTAAGAGGGAGTAATGATAACTCTAGCTAAGACAAAAATCAAAATACATTTGTGCGAGACTTGGCATAATAAAGAATGCCTCCCTAGATGAGAGGGAGTGTTGATGAATGCAACCATGTGAGACATTCTCCAGCTTACAAACCTGTGAGGTGTGGATCATTGCAGCTATGTGAAGCCTTTATCTCAACTTACAAACCTGAGAGAAAGCCCCTAAGAATGGTTCGTGGTTCCTGCCTGAGGCAGAGCTAGGAACTTAGAGATGACCTCCTCCATGAAGAGAGTGAGAAGAACTTCGGATGATTATCCAGTAGGAAAAACGATCTGATGAGTTGGGCATGCCTGTGGCTGAGCACAAGGTGAATGTGTTGTTACACATTATTTTTTTCATCCCTATGACCATTAATGATGTAAACCTATCCTTTGTCTTTAGAAGGATTAGTGGCCCAAATTTTTGAAGAAAGAAGGGAGAAGAACTTTTTCTGAGAGAAGAAACTGTATTTTCCTTTGTAAAAACCCTATTAAGGGAGATCGCCGCAGGCTGCTCTATATGCAGGGTGTGGTGATGTCTGATCGCCGCACCCTGCTCTAAAGCTAGACTGCGACGTTGTTGCAGGCTTCACTATTGCTAGGGTGCGACGATTTCTGTACGTGGGAAAAACGAGCATCTTCTCGATGCTTCTAAAAGGAGAAGCTTCTATGGTGAGGTGGCCTCCGAACGATTTGGATCTTACTCTCTTTCATGATTTAGTGGGATCATCCTAACCTCCTCACCTTATCCTCTTCAACTTATAAAAGGAGAGGCGCTCTCATGGAGAAGGTTAGGTCAGATTGATCTTGGGTTTTGTAGCTTGGATTATTTGGAGCTTGTATATTGGCTTTGAGTTTTGCTTTGTCAAGATAGGTTGTGAGTAGCTATCAGATCTACAATCTCAGAATCCATGGATTAGAAGTGTGTGGGAATTAAGGAACTATTGGAAGGAACCTGACAACATCAAGGCATATGGTTGTATCTTGCTTCCATATTCTTTAATATAGATATACTTTTCTTTCCTATATGAATGTTATTTGTTCATATTGTATGATTCCTTGATCACATACATAGTTTCATATCAAATAGACTTTGTTATTCTTGTCTTCGTTGGCTTGTGTTCTTTTGCAGATATTTCTCCATAAGCCACGTGATGGAGCTTCGATTGCATCGACGAAGTTGGATCTTCGATATTTAAAAGGTATGTTCTAGATCCATTTCTCATTTGATAATTGAAATCTAAGGAAAGAGTAGTGTATTGTCTTGTTTTCTTCGAGTTTTGTAGTGAAGCTAGGGGGATTGATTTGTGTCCGCACTTAACAATTAGCTCGATAACAAAATTGGCAACTCCCCTGGGGAACGAATTGTTTTCCTATCTTTTTTTCTTTCTTGCTTTGATTGCTTGGGTTTTGTTTTCTGAGTCACTAGGAGATCCAACTTGACTCTATGACTGTTGAACTTCATTGGAAAAAATTTCTTTCTTTTTATTTTTTCATTTTTCTTTTGATTGTTGCACTCTACTTTGAGAGACAGTGCGATGATCTAGGATCGACGCACCCTCACCTTTTGACACAGTGCGGCGTTGTCGCACTGTATTTGTTCTTCAGCCTGCGACGATCTAGGATCGATGCACTGTGTTAGTCCCTCAACCTACGACGACTGTGAAAAAATTGTTTTTGGTGGTTTTCCTTGCCGAGATATATGATATGGTTATGGGGTGAAGATTTGGGTTTGATTATAGTCTGTTTACAGTCAGCTTGACAGTCTTTGAGCTAATTTTAGCCATCTTTGCTTTGATTTTTCTTGTTTTGTTTTGAAAGATTTGATCTCTTTCTTTGAGTGTCTTTCAATTACAAAGCATTGTTTTTTCTTTAGAATTGTTTGGTGAAAGAACTTCTTTTTCTTTTTTCTGAATAACTCATGTTTAAAGAGAAACTTTGTTTGGGTTGTTTTTGTTTTGAAGTGATTTTCTATTGTTTTTAGCTATCTTTGAAACAAAAAAAATTAATTTATTGCTTCATATTAGATTGGGGGCATCCTTGCATTTGAAGTAGTGAAATTGCATGGTTTTTGGCATTTTTTGGTCTTGAATTTTTTTTGGGGGCCAAGAATCGTGTATTGCTGTATAATCTCTTTGGCTCATTTCTTGAAGTTCTTGATATTGATGAGTTTAAAATTTTGGGACATTGTGCATCTGGGAATGATAAACGTTTTCTCCTTCTCGTAATATAGTTTTCATCGAACTGAAATATTTGCATTCTCATTTCTTTGTATTGTTTAGAGTCGGTCAAAACATCATTTAGTCCACGCCATTTTCCTCTTGAGTAACAACAACCTTAAAACAAAGTGCTTATAAAAATTGATTAGACATTTTTATATTTTCTGGTAGCAAACCTACATTAGACTAGTTGTAGGGCTTTGGAATAGGTGTGAAAGATAACTTTCCAAAGCTATAAACAAACATAGAATCTCTAGTTAGGGAGCGATGAAATCCACTTATTACATATTTTCCTAGGAATCCCTTCTAACACAAGGGTCAATCACGAGGTCACATTAAGACTAGCAGAGTTACTCACCCTGCTTTGTTGGTCTTGGTGTAGAGATTGCGCATATTATGGGGGTCACTTGAAGGTATACCCACAATGATGAGTGGAAGTCTTTCGAGTTGATTTCAGGATAGATACCCTACCTTTGCGTGTGGATAAGACTGTGGACTGTTTCCCCAGGCATCACTGTAGTAATTGGTAACCTTAGTGGCCAATCTTTTTAGGGTCTTTACACGAGGTGACTGTGAAGGGGTAAGTCTTCACGGTACCTGGAATCGATGTTGGCCAAACTCACTCAGGCTCCTTGGAGGTTATACCCATGATTATGTGTGGGATCTTGCACTAGGGTGTAAGTTCGTTAAGCAGGTCGTCAACATAAATTTTCCACCCGCTCTATCTCAGCCCCTTCTTATATTGTTCTCGCAACGTTATATTTCATCACCAACTAGTGCGTTTATTGTAAGAAGGTTTTGTTTGCTTGTTTGCTTACTATATTTTTAGCGTGTGTTGTTTGTTTTCCCTAGCAGACTCTAGGTTGGATCTTTATTTAATGGCATCAGCTCCCGGAATGACCAATGAAGGAACCCCTTTTCCAGGGGAACCTTTTGTTTTTCCTTCTTACATAAACATTGGTCCTCATCACATCGCTACTTTGAGCCTTCCAGGTCTCACAATTGGATTATTGGTATGGTTTTTTTCCACTCGGGTAATCTCGAATGCAGCTAATGCTTTTTTTTTAAGCACTTTCCTCCAAGAAAATCAACCTCATGTTGATCCTTCACCTTCTTCACCAGTAAGATCTTCTTCACCTTCTTCACCAATAAGATCTTCTTCACCTTCTTCACTTGCAAGGTCTTCTTCCGTTTCATCTTCTTCGTCGAGTGAAAGCTCTGCAGCTAGTAACCCGGTGGATAAGAAGAAGAAGAAAAGGAAGAATAAGAAGAAGAAAAATAAGCAAGGGTCCAAACTTCCAACCACTACCGGCCATGTTGGAAAGCAACCAATTACTATTAATCGTGGTGGGAGTGTTGATGATGCCAAGATCACCCAAACAACCCGTAAGCCCAAGTACCCTTGTAGGCTTTATAAGGGTATCCATATTTTGAAGGATTGCCCTGGTCTATCCAAGGTTATATAAGCATGGTCTACACACCCTCTCCAACCCATGTCGTCATCCTATGAACAACATGCTGATGACCTCTCGTCAACTTGTCAGGATACCATTGGGAAGAAGAAATTAGAGTCAAGTTCCTGTGTATGTTATGCAAAGGGATTCATGTAACCCACCTTTTCCCTCGTATGGACGAAGCCTCGAAATTACAAGAAGAAATGACTGTTTCACAGCCTCCACTTCCAGCTGCTTATCACAAGCTTACTCTCGACCGACCTGTCGTTGATGGAGTGATAAATCTGGCCCCTTAATCGGTCAATCTGGTCATGTCCTTAGTTGACCTAGTTGGCAAAGTGGTTGATTCGATCCCATCCTCGGTCGATCCCACTCTCCCCTTAGAGAGTGCAACCCAAGCGGTCGATCCGTTTCCACTTGTGGACCCCATTCTCCCCTTGGAGAATGAAACCCAAGTGGTCGATTTGATGTCATTATCAGTCGATCCTACAGAGAGTAAACCCGATGTTGCCCAAGTTTTTCTTGTTGATACATAATCTACCGTAAGGGGGGACATTCCTCCTTCTCCCATGGAACCTCCTCCAAGTAACGAGGCCATCCTTTTTAATTGGGGTGTGCTAACTGGACCTCATCTTCCCTCTCACATTCCTTTCAAGATTACAGTACAAGTTTTTGGTCGGGATGTTCCTCAGACACTGATAGATGAAGGTTCGTCCGTTAGTATTTTGTCCTCTCTTGCTTGGCAAGATTTGGGTTATCCTCAGCTTGTGCCGGTTACAGAGAGTCTGTTTTCTTTTAACAGAATAACTAGTCACCCTTTAGGGATCCTTCCTCAGTTTCCCGTAACTTTGGGAGGGAAAACTGTCTTTGTTGATGTCTTGGTAGTCCAATACCCCTTGGATTTCGATTTACTCCTTGGGCGAGATTATGTCTATGCCATGAAAGCTATTGTGTCCACTATTTTTCATGTGATATCTTTCCCGCACGATGGAAGAATGGTGACTATTGATCAACTTTCGTTTGTTGGCCCTGAATTGACCATCAACTCCATGACTTCCCTAAACGGTTTTTATATGCAGTAGGCATCGCCCCCGCCATAGGTCAATTATGTGGCGTTGTCTCCCATGCCTTCAGTTGCCGATGCAGGTGATCCTCTCACTATAATCTCACTCTCTTATGACTTGGATCTGGTAGTTGACATGGTGATCTCTTCGGTAGGGCTATTAGAGCCTACCCTCCTTACCCCTATCACGACCCTCGACATGGTTTCCTTCTAGAGTGTGTTTCTTCCATCGAGTGAAGATCTCTTGGAAGCCATGATCGAGTTTTGTCCCTTGACATGGTGTCCTTCTAGAGCTTCGTCTTCTTGGAAGCCATGATTAAGAAGACAACTTTGAGCATGGTTTTCTGATTTCAATCTCATTAAAAAATGAAACCAACTATGAGCATGGTTTTTTGATTTCAAGCTCATTAAAAAATGAAACCAGCTTTGATCATGGTTTTCTAATTTCAAGCTCATTAAAAAATTAAATCAGCTTTGAGCATAGTTTTCTGATTTCAAGCTCGTTAAAAAATGAAACCAGTTGTGAGGTTAGTTTTCGCATCTCTGTAGTAACCTCATTAAAAAATGAAACAGATTTTACGAGCATAGTTCTTGTTTCTGTGTCAAGCTCGTTAAAAAATGAAACAGAGGTCTGGGGATTGAACTTGGATTCTCGAGCATAGTTCTTGTTCTTGTGTCAAGCTCGTTAAAAAATGAAATGGTTTTTCTCCCTCTTCAATTGAGTCAAGTACTTCGTTACATATAGTATTTGAAGCTTCTTTTCATCCTCTTGTGTTGTTGGATGAAACGAAGCTTGGGGGGCAATGCTTTCAGTCTCTGGACTTCATGCTAAAGTTAAGTCACTATCCTCTTAAGTTGGGGGCTAAGTACCAACCATCCCTGGATAATGCGTTAGGAAGTTCAAGCAACTTGTGTAAAAATGAAACCACCTACCTCAAGCATAGTTTCCTCTGGTTCAATCTTGTGTAAAAATGAAACCAGGTCCAAGCATAGTTTTGTTTAGTTTTTAAGCTTGTGTAAAAATACAATCTATTCCATGCATAGTTTTGTTTTGTTTTAAGCTTGCGTAAAAATGAAAACAATCCTGAGCTTAGTCTTTGTTCTTTCTCATGCTCGTAAATACTTGAGAATGTAACCGATTATACTTTTATCACTTTTTCGGACTCGTAAAGGCTATACAAAAAATGAACCTCGTGGAGTTCCTTTTAAGCTCTTTTCAGACTCTCTAAACATGAAAATATTGCCGAGCGATCTTGTTCTTTTCACGCTCGTAAAAGTATTTGAAGAAAACATCTGGAAAGCAATAAATTATCATTTTTTCGGTCTCGTCAGATTAATTTACGAAAAAGGACCTTGTGGAGTTTTCTTTAAGTGTTTTTCAGACTCTCTAAACATGAAAAACCCTTGAGTTTTCTTTCCTTGGACTCATAAAACAAACATCAAAAGGCCCATATGGGACCGAAACACTCCTTCCTAGGGTTCGTTAAGAATACTCCGAAGGACTCATTCGAAGGATGAGCTTACAGTTCAAGCATATGTTATCCTCCTCAAGCTTGTGTAAAAAAAAAGAGGTACTCGCCAGAAATGGTGGGGGAAAAATTGGGAAAGAAATGTATCTAAACATGTATTCTATGGAAGAGTCGCTTTTGAACATGACACCCTTTCACTCGCTTTGTGTCTAGGTTGGAAAATCCACTTGTTTCTTGATCATACTCCTTTATAAGATTACCCTTCGGTCTGTGATACCTGTTTTTGAGTTGGTGTTTCCAAGACAGTTGTCGTGTCGTCAATATGTTCAAAGAGAAGTTCAATCTAGAAAGCCTTCTATTGTGTCGGTCATTTCTGTAGTCCTTAAGAATTCTATTGTGTCGACCATCCCTGAGTCAGTCCTCAATCATTTGTTACTCTGATCTACTTCAAATCTTGTTACCCGTTTCGTGTCATTGATGGAGGATACATTAAGGCCTTCCTGTGATGAGTCTTTTCCTGTCGACTTCAGCTCATTATCCAAGAATTAGACTTAGAAACTAATTGGTACCTTAGAACTTGCATGCCTCAATGGCAGGTTTCCTCGCGTTCGACAGTGGGTTTTCATCATTGACCCCTGATCGAGAGATTCCGCCGAGTGTTCAACTTGAACTCATTAATTCACATTCATTGGATTGTACTAGAGTACCTTGGGAGTCATTGCCATTAATGGTGATTTCCCTCGCACTTGTTAACGATATTCATTAATGACCGGTAATCAAGTGGTTTCTACCATGTTCGACTTTAGCACATGTATTCGCATGGTTAGATTCGTACTATAGAGTGGTGGAGATGAAGACCCTGAATATTTTTTGATAGATTTAGGTTGTGTTGGAGTATATTCAGATTGTACTATTGCATAGATCCACTGTGTATGTCTCGTGGCTATGTTCAAATTTGAATCTTTAACACATAGATCCACAATGTATTTTTGGTGGCTATGTTCAGATTTGAGTCATATTGGCATGGATCCACAGTGGATGTTTGGTGGCCATGACCTATCTTACTTGACATGGATCTTTACATGTCGACATTTATGCTTTGATTCATTTGTATTCTAAGTATGGGAATTCCTACTTCAGTGATGATATATTATTGTACTGTAATTCCTTGTTTGTTGGCAGGTTTTCGACCGACATGTTCCTTGTTCCCTACACACACTCAAAAAAGTATTTCAACTCTCACTATGTTCTAACTTCATACTTTTGGGAGCTCTCTGTTACACATTATTTTTGTCATCCCTATGACCGTTAATGATGTAAACCTATCCTTTGTCTTTAGAAGGATCAGTGGCCCAAATTCCTGAAGAAAGAAGGGAGAAGAACTTTTCCTAAGAGAAGAAATTGTATTTTCCTTTGTAAAAACCCTATTAAGGGAGATCACCGTAGGCTGCACTATATGCAGGGTGTGACGATTCCTGATCACCGCACCCTACTCTAAAGCTAGACTTCAACATCGTCAAAGGTTGCACTATATCTAGGGAGTGACGATTTCTGTACGTGGGAAAAATGAGCATCTTCTCGATGCTTCTAGAAGGAGAAGCTTCTATGGTGAGATGGCCTCCGAACAGTTTGGATATTACTTGCTTTCATGATTTAGTGGGATCATCCTAACCTCCTCACCTTATCCTCTTCAGCTTATAAAAGGAGAGGAGCTCTCATGGAGAAGGTTAGGTTGGATTGAGCTTGGGTTTTGTAGCTTGGATTCTTTGGAGCTTGTATATTGGCTTTGAGCTTTGCTTTGTCAAGATAAGTGTTGAGTAGATATCATATCTACAGTCTCAAAATCATTGGATTAGAAGTGTGTGGGAAGCAAGGAACTATTGGAAGGAACCTGACAACATCAAGGCATCTGGTTATATCTTTCTTCCATATTCTTTAATACAGATATACTTTTCTTTCCTATATGAATGTTATTTGTTCATATTGTATGGTTCCTTGATCACATACATAGTTTCATATCAAATAGACTCTGTTATTATTGTCTTTGTTGGCTTGTGTTCTTTTGCAGATATTTCTCCATAAGCCTCGTGATGGAGCTTGGATAACATTGGTGAAGTCGGATCTTCGATATTTAAAAGGTATGTGCTAGATCCATTTCTCATTTGATAATTGAAATTTAAGGAAAGAGTAGTGTATTGTCTTGTGTTGCTCTAGTTTCGTAGTGAAGCTAGGGGGATTGATTTGTGTCCACACTTAACAATTAGCCCGATAACATGTGTGAAATCCCAAAAGTGTTGGGCACATCGCCATGTGAACAGAAATGAAGATGATGTGATTAGCCTCCTTTGAGCAGCAGGGTTGACGAGAAAACTCAATATGATTCTCCTGTGTGAGGTAGTGGGAATGGAGATCTGTAGAGTGGACGTGCCTGTGGATGAGCACAGGTGAACGTATGTAGATCTGGTTCTTCTGTTTAATGCAATGAGTCAGAGCTATGAAATCCCTATGGATGTGCCCCTAGTGGGTGTATCAGATCCTTTGTTATATATTGTTCAAGAGTCAGACTTTCCTGTAACCCTAATTGTTATGTAAAGGGTACATGTCGGCCCCACCTTAATGTGATTAATAATAAATTTAAAAGATAATTAATATTGCTAATAATAATAATAATAAAGTGACTTAAAGAGGTCAGCCCTATTGATCCAATAAACACCTTTGTTGATTGGTCAAGTCTAATATAAGTAAGGCACGATTCCCCATTGTGGAGTCATATCTTCCTTGTGAGTTTGGAAATTTCAGCATACACATCTACTTGGGAAAAGGTGCACACCTCTCTTGGGCACTAAAGTTATAGGGTTTGAAGCACCCTCTTGTGTGCTAGAGTTTATCTTGGTGGAGGTCTTTCTCTTGAATAATATAGCAAAGGATTTGGATGGGTTTTCTTCCCTTGTTGAGAAGGGTTTCCCAGGATACTTCTTGTGTTCTTGTGCATGGTGTTTCTTCTTGTGATCTTGGTTGTTGCAACATTATTGCTTATGGTTAAAGTGAAATGATAAAATGGAATGAACTTCATGTTTAACCTAAGCTTATGAAAACTCAACAAGGGAGTCTCTTTTCTACTTGGTTGGATTGTGATTGTGCTTACGACTTGGTGATTGCTTACCTTGTTGATCACCCTCTTGGTATACTTTTTGATAATTTTGGAGCATGATACATCATCATGGTGTTACATTGGTGTACTTGTTCATTATAACTAGAGAATGTTGCATCTTGATTCATGATTGATGGTTCTAACGCCCCAAGGGTTGGATACTAATAGTATCGAATGAGAAGTGTCTTATGTCATGGATTGTCTCAGTACCTACCTAGTTCTCTCTTCATTGTTTCATATATTTGGTTGACGGAGCTTTCGGGTTAGGATTTTATGGTTTCACATCCCAGCTTGATTGATATTTGTGAGATGCTCTTTCGTGCTATGGTATATCATTGGTGGATGATTAATTATTATGTTGTTCATGGTTGGCATGGACTAACACTCATACATCTCACCTATGCGACACCTTAATAATTGATGTATCAAGAGTGACATGGCTGTTGATGATAAAAATTGTAACGAGAATTTCGTCCGCAAAGTATTGCTAAGCCTATTATTTAAACTATGCTAAATGATATATAATACTAGTAGGTGTGACCCCCTTATAGACTGGAGGATCAGAGATAGTCTTATTACACATTTTATGATGTTGTTTCTTGTTGCTTACAAGTTTCTATATGATTGACGACGATATATTAGTTTTGTTTGCGACATAAGGGCAGATGGATAATGCATTTTATGTGGTGGTTCTGTTGCTCTAAGCTCTAAATTCCATGGAGGAATGACTTGTATTAAGTGTTATTACATTTTCTATTGTCGCCATGATTCATTACCTGCACAAGACACATGTTAGTAACAACAAGAGCAATATGAAAAAAATCCGATGCTATGCTATGCTATACTATGTGCAAATGAAATTTAAAGAAATTAATATTAGTCCTAAGTAGAAATGCTAGTGGCTATACAATTTGTATTGAGTTATATTGAGCACGTTTGATATATGTAATTGTATGGTTTATTGTTAATATGGATTGGGGTGGCGCATTTGGAAAGTAGTGTGTGCAAGTTTTGATGCATTGAATTAATGGTATGGTTTGGGTGGCTGTCGTGTACTACGAAATTGAATGAAATGGAGGATGGAAGCGATGTGCAGTAAATACACGTCACTCCATACTTCTCCCATTGGTCATAACCCTAGCATGGTGTTGGCAACAATTTTGCAATTTTATCTTTTCCTTACAAGCTGCCTACACAAGGGTTTTGAACCCTCAATACTCGTCACAATTGTTTAAGACAAAACGACACTATCATCTTTGCTTTCGCATATATGCTTCTTGTTTTCGTTTTCATGACTGCAAGCGTGAAAACCTTGAGTTGGAAGTCATGTCGATGGCATTAAAATCATCTCTGGATTGTTATGAATCCTTTTGTTCATGTGGTCATTTCACCTCTAACTCAATAATGGTTATACATGTGTCAAAACACCAAACCTTTATTCACTTTGCATTTTTGTTGATATGGTTTCAATTTATAAATTCATGATGCAATGATTTTTGGTGTCTTTGATTAAACCCATGGTGCAATGGTCGATGTAGTGGTTTCTTTGAATTATACAAACACTATTGTTGATTTAACATACAGACCAATTGTTGGTTATGAACACTATGGTTTTCAAATAGTTATTGGATATTTGGTCAAAATCTTTTGGTTATGTATGTTATGGCTTTTAATGAGTATGTGATTAATCCATTTGATATTTGATGTACAAAGCTTTGGATTGTGATGTGAATGATTTGAATTACCAAGGCACCGTCGATTGTACATGTGAAAATGAATGAATGCATGGTTTCAATTCATTCCACCAACCTCCTCACCGTTTACCCTGATTGACTGTGTGCTATCTGCTATGGCCCCTGTAGTGCAAATTGAACCCCATGGTGCCCAGACTCTGTTATGGTTTGATACTGCCAGAGGAGACTGCTTAGGCTAACCCCGTAATTGCCTCCCAGAGACACGTTTTTGCGTGAGCGATTCTGGGCAAACGGTTTTGAATTAGATCAAACCCTTGAAAACCCAGAACCGAAATTAGCCCCTTTACTTTCATTGCTAGCGGTTTCCTCAGAAATTGGGTCTTTATAGAGATATGGCTCATCCTTTAGAGGTCAAATTTCAGATCTTCTCCGTGGTTGAAAGGTGTGTTTTGGGTATGTGTGAATTTGCTGGAACGTTTATTACCTCTCCAGACCTGGGCCTCAGAACCCCTTCCACCTGTCCAGCCTTGTGCCTCAGCCTTCTGTGAATCCTTGATCAATCCAAAGATTTATCAAGCCGTCTGTCAGCAAGTCAAAAGACCACAGCTTCTATCGTGTTCAAAAATGTTGAGGCAGCCACTGCCATTGTTAACTCGAAATTATCCTGACCGAATCGTATCCCTACAGCCAAGGTATGTTATTTCAACATTGATTTTAGAATGATTTGGTTTGTTTTGAATTAGCATAAATGATTGTGTTTGCTTAGAATTAGTATAAAAGATTTGTTTGATAAATCGGGTATAGTTCTGTTTTGATTGAATTGATGCAAAAATGATTCTGTTTGTTTGAATTAGCATGAACGATATGGTTTTCTTTGAATTAGTAATAAAGGATTTGTTTGATAGATCGCATACATTTCTGTTACCATTGGATTAATTTAATACGATTTTGTTTACAAATAATGACCAGTTACAGAATCGTGAGATTCTGTTAGCTAGTCATAAAATTCTAATTTCTGTTGATTTTACAATTAAATACAATCTGAACAACATGTATTTTTGTGCATTTACAGGTACACACAAATTTCAATGGGAGTTGGATCAATTATGGCAGTTTTAGAACATGCTTTGTTACACAGTTTTGGGATTAGGTTGTTAGTCTTAGATAGGAATAACAATCTGGGAGATTGTTCCCATATTTTGTGCAAACAATTTTGATGATTTCCACAGGGAATGTTTCATCCTGTGGCCTTTATATACTTATTATTTTTTGTAAACAAGCCATCACTGTTGGGAGAACAGAGACTATGGACTTATGATTATACAGACTTGAATAGAAGTGGATTTGTTGTACGACTTTAGCTTCAATTTATCTTACTTTTGTTCAAGTTTTGTGCATAACAATTTGTAATCAAATTATTGACTACTTTAGATATCAAGATTTGTTACAAGTTGATGCGTTATGATTTAAATTCTGTCCATATTTGACGTATCTCATTTTACTCACAACAATTACTCTGTTTGAATTTAATGAATAGAAGGTTTATCTTCTTTGTTAAATGAACGGTTATGTACA
>SNQJ01S0027792.1:87757-106417 GCA_010110895.2 Picea sitchensis
GGTTTTGAATTAGATCAAACCCTTGAAAACCCAGAACCGAAATTAGCCCCTTTACTTTCATTGCTAGCGGTTTCCTCAGAAATTGGGTCTTTATAGAGATATGGCTCATCCTTTAGAGGTCAAATTTCAGATCTTCTCCGTGGCTGAAAGGTGCGTTTTGGGTCTGTGTGCATTTGCTGGAACGTTTATTACCTCTCCAGACCTGGGCCTCAGAACCCCTTCCACCCATCCAGCCTTGTGCCTCAACCTTCTGTGAACCCTTTATCAATCCAAAGATTTATCAAGCCGTCTGTCAGCAAGTCAAAAGACCACAACTTCTATCGTGTTCAAAAATGTTGAGGCAGCGACTGCCATTGTTAACTCAAAATTATCTTGACCGAATCGTATCCCTACAACCAAGGTATGTTATTTCAACATTGATTTTAGAATGATTTGGTTTGTTTTGAATTAGCATAAATGATTGTGTTTCCTTAGAATTAGTATAAAAGATTTGTTTGATAAATCGGGTATAGTTCTGTTTTGATTGAATTGATGCAAAAACGATTCTGTTTGTTTGAATTAGCATGAACGATTTAGTTTGATTTGAGGTAGTAATAAAGGATTTGTTTGATAGATCGCATACATTTCTGTTACCATTGGATTAATTTAATACGATTTTGTTTGCAAATAATGACCAGCTACAGAATCGTGAGATTCTGTTAGCTAGTCATAAAATTCTAATTTCTGTTGATTTTACAATTAAATACAATATGAACAACATGTATTTTTGTGCATTTATAGGTACACAAGAATTTCAATGGGATTTGGATAAATTATGGCAGTTTTAGAACATGCTTTGTTACATAGTTTTGGGATTAGGTTGTTAGTCTTAGATAGGAATAACAATTTGGGAGATTGTTCCCATATTTTGTGCAAACAGTTTTGATGATTTCCATAGGGAATGTTTCATCCTGTGGCCTTTATATACTTATTATTTTTTGTAAACAAGCCATCACTGTTGGGAGAACAAAGACTATGGACTTATGATTATACAGACTCGAATAGAAGTTGATTTGTTGTACGACTTTAGCTTCAATTTATCTTACTTTTGTTCAAGTTTTGTGCATAACAATTTGTAATCAAATTATTGACTACTTTAGATATCAAGATTTGTTACAGGTTGATGCGTTATGATTTAAATTCTGTCCATATTTGATGTATCTCATTTTACTCACATCAATTACTCTGCTTGAATTTAATGAATAGAAGGTTTATCTTCTTTGTTAAATGAACGGTTATGTACAAATCTTCGCACTGGGATTTATCTAAATGTGATGATCTGTAAACTATAAGATTGTTGTTGTTTTATGTCTTGTTTGTTCTGTCATTCGTATTCAAAGAGCGTTGCTGCTTCTTGTTTACGAGAAGCTTGTGGAAAATCTGGTGCGGGTTTCTGCCATCAAACAACTAAATCGAGTACTGTGAACAGGACAAATAGGAAGCGCCTCTACAGGTCAGTTTGTTAGTGTTATTCAATTAGTTAATTAATATATAAACTTCTTGTAATCTGAACACGTTTCATTGTCCATCTCTATAGTTCATATTTACAGTTAGGATTGTTATTTTAATTGCTTAGCTTAGACAACTTTCATTTTATTCCTTTCTCATAAAAATTATAAAAATAAAAAATAATAGCTTCGCTATCATAAGACAATTTACAAATGATTTTGCAAATTTCGATCAAAATTTGTATTCTGTAAATACTGTACATATATAATTGAGATTTAATTGTATTGATAGATGAACATTTAATAAGTAGAATTATTGTTTTATGATATTAGTTAGTAAACTGTATATATATGTTTTAGATTTGTATATAGTTTGCTGTAGCTGTTTTTTCACTTAGATTAGTTTCTTTAGCTTAGTTTTTCTTTCGTTTTCCTAGGACTTAGATTGGCCAACGAAGCCGCTAAACCCGTCAGAGTGGGTTAATCCAAACGGCTTGGGTTATTTAGACAACCCCAGACCAGATCCACTCCTCCAGTTGACGAGCGGTCAATTTCGCCTGTCAACACATGGTTATTGTTCATTTGATTTTGCTGTGGTTAAGCTTCGAGATTCAGGTGTGGAAGGAACTGCTTGACCAACTTGCATTTTTAAGGCCATTGGTTACAGGTATGGTTCTTTTCGCCCATACATGAATTCACTTTGTGTATGAAATGAACATTGGATCGATAATGTGTTGGTATGTGTTTTATTGAGGTTGGCAATTGTTTAAACACATGTTGTTTTCTCTGGAATGACTGTGTGTGTTATTCGTTGCAAATGGAAAAATCAATGGTTGAAGTTGCGATTTCATTATCTCTTCCATGTGGTGGAAACCGTGATGGCTCTATGTTGTCCTTATGGGTTTTTGCTGGCCATCTCCTCACAGTTTTGGTAACTACACCCGGTTGTATTTGGTGCTTTGGGGTTGATGTGTATGTTTTGAACCACCTTTTGGTCACTGCATATCTTTTTCACCTGGTCGTGGGCTCATTTTGCGTTATTGGTATTCACACATTTGGTTATGAGGTGGCTATTATGCCAAGAAGCATGCTTTAGGGTTGTTGGTAGTACCTGGGGTCTGCATTTCTATCATCATTAATTTGGCTATTGGGGAAAAACACGATGCTTATGCCAATGCGTGTTCTTGGTGTTGGTTACTAGCCAGTGAGAAATATCTTCCCTTCTAAATCGTGGTCTACCTTACCTGGTGTTGAACTATCACCCTATTCTACAAGGCTAAGGGTTATGAGGCTTGTGGCTCTATTGTTCTTGTCTCAAGGGTCTCTCGCCTACTGTCGATATGGTCGACCTTCAGTCTCCCTGTGTTTGGTGACCGAGTGAACCCTTGATTATTTTGTTCATTATTTACAGAGCCCGATTTTGATAAACTAAACCAATCACACCTTGTCAGACATCTTGTTGACTTTCATAAGTTGGTTGAGTAGTATTGATAGTGGATTTGATTGTTGGCTAGTCTCTGTTTGATCGGGTTGATTGGAGATTTGTAATTGGAAATGATAATGGGGATACAGTCACTGCCTCCTTTTGTTGTGATAGTTGAATCGATAACTCAATATTGTTATAAGTGGATTGATTGGGAGTAATTGGATATGTATAGTCATAGAGGTGCATCTTTGCGTTATGCCTTGGTCTGTGTGTTCCTACAACGTGTTTTAAATTGAAGTTGGTGTTTGTTGTGTGTTTAATTTGTCCCAATTAGGATTATTGCAAGTTGAAGAGTTGATAACTGTGGCTTGGCTGTGTACTGTGTATGATTTATGTAGACATCGTGCATCATTTCGTTTTATTGCACCATCAGAGATGAGCATGGGGTTTTGGTAGTATGGTTTCATTGCAAATTTAATTGTTAAATTTGTCAAAGGAATGGGATCAAGCATCTTTAAAAAGAGTCTGTTCAACTCAGGAAAGACCTGTGTCCATGTTAGATTTGAGAAATTAAATTATGGACAGTGGTTGATGTTTTTTTATGCTGAACAAAGTTGAAGCAATATGACTGTGTGTTCCTTGGATTTTGTTTTAAATATAAAAGGGAAGGAAATGAAAAGAAACATAATTCTTTTAAACAATATGGGTGAAAGTCATGACGATTCTGAGTATGATTATATTCTGTGTTAATTGAATTTTTTTAAAGAAATTGAATGTGGGACAATGAACAAGTTTTAAAACACAGTAATTGTATAATTGGTCACAATAATTGTTTAATTGGTGCTGGAATAGTTGTATTGAATACATAACTATTTTTATGGATTACTTAATTGGTTTTTCGAAAAATATTTGCTCTTTTCCCCTACCATTATTTTACTTTTCGCTCATTACAATTCCCCTCGCCTTCCCATATTCACTATCCACTCCCTGTTCCTAGAATTTAATTATAGTTAAGATAAGTTATGGATTATGATAGTTAAGGGATCGAGGGATGAATTACAATGATATATTCTTTTGGCTTACGATACAGTTGATTGTTTGATGTCTGTGAGCAGTAATCATGATCTCTTCCCCCTCATTTTAACATTTTTCTCTCAATACAACCCCTAGCATATCCCAGAACCCTTGTTCACCCCCTTCTCATTGACAACTATTAAACGTTTTGTATGGATTGGATTGCAGGAGTCTGATATGTTGCCGAACCAAATTTTATTTCATATTTAAAAGAGTTGTCATGTATGGTTGTTAAAGAAACTATTTGCTAATCAATTATGCATACATGAATGAGTTTTTTCAGCAGAGGTAGCCATGGCAGGGGTAACTGAGGAAGAGGAAATTGGAACAGGGGCCCTAGAAGGCCAAGATTCTCTATAAACTTTCATGCAGACCCGCAAGAGTTAGGCCAGCTATTTCAAGCTGGAGTTTTTAACTAGATTGGGAAAGGAGTGGTCCAACCTAGGCTTGAAAGGCCTCCCTTCCAAGCCCCACAGGCCCCTGGTATCCTAGTGCCTCCTCATGTCTCACTGCAACTTGAAGTCCCCAAAAACGATGGATGGAAAGAGATTGTCCACCCAACAGTTTCCCAACATCGTGGCTGGCCTAACTTGTCTCTACCCTCTCCTCCACTTATTCATAAAATTGTCCAAGTTGCCCCTATCCACTCACTAGTAGAGTCTTCTCATGCAAGCAAAAGGTTAAAAACCGAGGCCCACCATGCCCCAGACAAAGGAGAATCCACTTCTGCCCATTCCTCACCCTCAAATGATTATGATAAATCTGTGTCCTCCCGCATGCATTTGAGAGATGAGTTCTCTCATGTGATCAGTGAGATTAGGCCTAAAGACTCCACACAACCTAAGGCAAATTCAGAGAGATCAAAAGATAACAACAACAACAAGGGAAATATTGCCTCCTCGATTGGCAAATATGGATTTTAAGTTTTTATTTATTAATTGTTGAGAACAATTGACTTCTGAAATTTTGGACAACACAATATTTTTTGGATATATGGGTAATATATTTTTTGAAATAATTTCAATTATCATTGATATAAATTGTCAAATTATGGAAGTGATGATGGGAGTCACAAGGAGGGATGTTTTGTTTGATTAACTAGTTGTGTTATGATTACTAAAAACTAAAGAGTGTCACAAGGGGTCCCACCTACTAGTTATTATTTATTTAAAACCCTTATTATGATTTTATTGTTTTTTCCCCTTAACTAAAAAGTTGGTTGAGTTTTAGTTAACTTAACTAAAGAAGTAGTTCAACTGCTTCGACCAATTCTAATTTGCTTAAAGGCAAAAGGAAAAGGAGGAACAAGAAGAGAATAAAAGGAGAAGCATACTAAGGTTTGTTCTTTGAGTTTTGTTGAGATAATTCAATTTTCATTCATTCCTTAATTCATTAGAAGCCTAATGATTTTTTATGATAGCAGGGTCCTATTGTAGACAACAAGATTCAGGGCTGAATTACATCATTTAGACACTTGTTTTTCAAAGGTGTTGATCTATCTTTGATAGTCTGTGTGGACTTGTCTGTTTGTGAATTAGATTTCATGATTGACAAAGGCTATTGTGAAGAGTCGAGTGGGCAACTATCCGTGGCAAGTTGATCCAGCATTTTAAGTTTAGTTTTTTATTTTCTGTCAGAAGTCCTTTTGTATGTTTCATCGGGGACATCTAAGTTTGACATTGGTCCAAAACTTCCTCAAGAAATTTTGTAAAGAGAATGATTCTTTTGATGAATTGGAATGAAATAAACGATTGCATTATGTCTCATCTGTTTTGAATTTTGGCTTGGTGTCTTTTACTTATGTCTCTATATTTATTTTAGCATCTGTTATGTTTAGAAAATTACATAAATAATGAAATTTTTAGAAAGCTTTTATTTATAAAAAACCAACCTAAGCACTTGTAAACAATACTTGTGAATTATGATACCAATTTTGATGGCTATAAACATAGGGTGATATTCCCGTCTATCTTGCTTTAGCCAAGCGGGATCTGAAAATGTTTGAGTAAGATCATTTCATATATTTTCCTCAACATTTATTTGGCGACCATACTGGGGAGATCTTCAATATTTCTCTGGTTGATTTTTATGCTCGATTATCATCGAATACATCTAATTTTCTGATATTGATTCTTTAACTGTTTTATTTTTTAATGATTGTACCTGTTGCAAGGGAACCCAATATTGAGCCCGGTCTTCAAGATCAGACCAACATTGCTTTGAATCTGTTTAACACCGTTTTAGACACTGCTAATACTTGGTCTGAGCTTAATCATTCATGGGCATCAATTGAACAATACATTAGTGCCCAAGAACGTTGGGAAGCTAGACATAGACAACCTAGAAATCAATAATAACCTTCTTGTTTCTTTAGCTTCGACCTTCTTTTCATGTCCTTAGACCCTCGTGTTTCTAGGAGAAGAAGAGGCTTATCACCTAAAATTAATCCTATTGCTGAAATAGGAAGAAGGAGCATTGTGTTATCTACCCAACAAAGTGCTCTAAGGATAACTTTGTCTGATTCATCTAGTTCGTCTTTCTCTCCCTCACCTATCATCCATAAGATAATATCTAGTGGTGGCTCCGGTGGCACTGAAAGTGCTTCCTCCTCTTAGCCTTCACCTTCATCGGTGATTGGTAGCTTATATAGCCACCATATCCCGGTCCAATCTACCGAAAAACTACCAAAGTAATAAAAAAGTATGGGCTTTTTCAATTTGAAGAAGACGCCACAACCACACTGTGGCATGTTTCCTCTCCTCTTAACCTAGCACCTGCTACTCATCCACTTCCTAAATTCAAAGAGCATCTTCCTAGGTTTTCAAGAAATAACACTGTCACTACAAATGAACACCTGGTGGCATTTTCCATTGCTTTTCACAACATAGGATCCAATGACAATGATACTTGAATGCACTTATTTGTCAATTCCTTGGAAGGAAAGGTTGTGACCGATTTCTTTGACCTTCCTCCTAAAAATTTGTCTACTTGGGAGGAGTTAGTCTATTGGTTAAAATCCACTTATGGGCAACCTAAAAGCCCAGCTGAGCAGTTACAGGAGTACAATAACATCGCCTATACAGATGGTGAGACCATCAAGTCCTTCAACACGTGTTTCACTAAGTTATACAATTATATCCCTAAACTCATTCGACCTCAGAACCAAGCTGCTTTCATGCATTACTACAATGCATTACCTTCCCCCTATTTTCATAGGCTTGAGGAAAAATCCATTGATAACTGTAACACCCCAGGTTTTGAACCCCCATTTTAAATAATGTATTGTTACAATGTTGAGAGGCATGAGTGCCCAAACAATTATTAAAAGGCCAGTGTGCCCAAGACATGTAATGTTTTTATCATTATTAATAATAAATACATGGTTGGTTGCTAGACGGACAAGAACTAGAGTTATAGGGGGCTATGATTCCACAAGAGAGGGGGCTTGAGGGGATAAGTGTTTATTCCTATGTTGAATACCCTTTTTGCCTAAGGGAGGGGATCAATTACATGAGCTTCTTAGGGAAGGTCAGGAGGTTCTTGATTGCCCACGAAAATACTTAAACCCATCCCTGGTCTGATTGTGGGGTTGGTCGTTGGATCGTTTGCTCCTCCACTTTTGCATTCCTACCATTCTTTCCCTTATGCACTTTCATGCACTCACTTACCCATCCATTAATCCATCCTCACCTACGTCTTGGCTTGGGAAAGGGAACCGAGCTGCTGAAGAATTTGCCACAGGATAGTTGGCTGAAGTGGTCATTGGTGTGATGCAGCTGTGACTTGAGGCCTGCATGTCTGAGATGCATTGGCCTATGTCCAACATTGCTCATAGATGTGAGTCCTAAGAGTTCCAGCATTGAGATTCTGGACCAGTTGCGCTGGAGCCCAAATAAGGAGAAGGACTGCGTGGCAGAGAAGGGTGGAGGTTCGTTCTCTCGGGTGGTGCAAGCTGCGTAGAAGAGAGCTGGGTACTTGGATTGCTGTGAGATATGGGAATCCTGTGAGAGCTTGAGAGATGATTGGTTTGGGAAACCTGTGAGAGATGACTGGTTTGGGAAGCTAAGTAACACTCTAGAACCGTCCTTGTGGATTCATAGCCCTAGCTCAGGGGTGACGCTGCTATTGAGATTTGGAACAATATTGTCTACGGTTGGGTGGAACGTCCTTGGTCTGCAGCCAGTTGGTGTCATCTTTTTAAAAATATAAGTGCTCTCTTTTATGGTATCATTTACATGTATATGAATGTATTTCCTCTGTGTATTTTAATTACCGTTTAACTAAATGTTAAATTATGCATGCTTGTTGGATATTGTTGTGCATGTCGTTAAAGTATTTTCTTTTATGCATTCTTAAATTTTAAAAAGGTATCGATAAAAGAAAGAATTCCAAGGGCGGGTTTGAAGGTAACATGCCCCGACCGGTGGGTGGCTGGGTATGTTACAGTTTGGTATAAGAGCTTCTGGTTGAAACACCGGGATGATATGGGTCGGGTCTATTGGTCAGATTCTCGGGGTCGAGATCGAACTCTAACCGTGAAGTTGAAAATCTCAGGAGGAATGGCGTTGCAGAATCTATGCATGAGCTAGATCGTCAGAGATCAGTTGTAAGCAGTTCGAAGGATTGTGACCGTCCCCTTCAAATTCAGGAGAGATCACCACTGTAGAATCAGGAGATATCCGGGATCGTTGGATCAGAGGACAGGTGAACATGGGTTGTCCAATGAAAGGAAGCGAGGGTTAAGGTCACCACCATCAGATCCCATTGGAGAGTGAGATCAACAGACATGAGGCATTGCAGGGAACCAAGTTGCATGGGAGATAATTTCCCAAGGTGGTCCCGCAATCCAAACCATGATTTCCCCAAGGGGTTACGTGCCAGCGTTAGGAGAATTGCGGGGAAAAAAGAGGGTTACTCAAAACCGTCGATCCATGCCCCCTCACATTGAAAATCATGTAGTGATGTGACATGTTAGGGCTCGAACATCAAAACTATGTATAGCCGAAGTAGATCCCGACCTTCGATCACCAAGAGGTACATGTGAGTAGATCAGTAACTGCGGAGAAATATGTTTGAGATTTTTTCAGTTTAGATTTGAGATTTCTGAAGTCTGAAGAGCTGAAGTAAGCCTCAACCATCAGATTAAGGAGGACACATGGTGCAAATACGAGGACTCTGGGTGAAGACCCGAAGCGAATCTTAGTCGTCCAATCCAGGAGGATACATGGTGACAAATTGGCCAGTTCGGGAATTCAAAGTTCGGGAGAATTGGAAGTGTGCTAGTATGGAAACTCTCGAAGTCCTGAAGCCTGAAGATTCGAAGTGAGGGGGCACGATGACTTCACCAGGAGGTGATGTGGACCCTGAAATTTTTGAAGTGACGTGGCTTGCAAACATCACCTGGAATGACAAGGACACATGGGATGTGTGCCATGTGTCAATAAGTTCTGAGCATTTGGAGTATTGAAAATCCAATTAGAATGTGACACGTGTCAACCACCTGATTGGGCCATGTGTCTGCTTCTAGTATTTCGCTATGTGGTGACAGATCATGTAGTTCGGAGACTGGGCACTCCAGAGGGGAAATATGTGACAGGTTGCATTGGGTCTAAAACTCCTGAAGGCCCAAAGGCCGGAGTACATATCGACCGTTGATTCCAGAAGACACACGTCGAAGGATAGTCGACTTCGGGTGAAAGCACTCTAGGAGATAGTGCGGAGGAAAGTTTGAAACTTCTGAAGCCCGAAGAGCCAAAGCGATTCATAGCCATTGATATGTGGGAGGACACCCATCGACATATCATGAACTCTGGGTAAAAGTGTTTTGAGAGGAGGCAAGCGAGAAAAGTTGAGACTCCCGAAGAGCAGAGTCCCGAAGTGGATCTGGATCGTTGATTGTGAAAGAGGACGAGGACCGTTGATCCGGTCCTGGATAAAAGTTTCGAAGTCCCAAAGCTCTGGACAAGCACTTTTTTTCCAGCTAAGCATATGGTTATGGCCGTGGTCATATGTAGATTGAGAGTTGAGGGAAGGAGCGCTAAGGGCTGAATTGGTTGTCTTCGAGAAAAAAAAGTGCTAAGGAAGGGTTTAGCCGTGGTTTCTAGTCGTGGTCACCTGGGAAGGTGGTTTGAAGGAAGCACCTGCACATGATGAAATTCTGTGTCCGCCAAGGATAACAAGACACTGTTATTTTCAGAGAATTCGGATATTATCTCCATGAACAAAAAAGAAAGAGACCTATAGCATGGTTTGGTAATTTTGTTTATCATATGCATAATTCTAACAAAATGGTCGCTTGCACATTTTGCAGAATTAAGGGGTCTAAACACATCAACTCATGATGCATATTGAGGAAATGGAAGAAAGTAAGGGAACCTCCAGTCATGGTAAGGAGGTTGAAGGCCAGAATACCAGAGTTGGTAATGCAGAGACAGAGTCCAATGGACGCAAGGGAAAGGAGAGCAAGAAATGTTAATAGAAATGGTAAGAAGCCATAAGATGGAAGTGCATATCTACAAAGCAGACAACAAGATATTTATGAGAGATCAAAGACATATAAATGCTTGAGTGTTGCAGAGCTTAAATCAGTTGCAGATACAAACGAAGAAGGGATCAAACTCAAGACAAGAGGAAGAAGGCAGGTACCATGAAATAAGGGATGATCGTGGAAGAGTTGGTTATTCCAGAAGTGCCAGTAGAGCTCATGGACACTACCTACCTCCTTACTCAGAAGGAAAGTTTTATGCATCGGAAGATCCTACAAGCAGTCCAAAGGTGTCTCCTGTCAGACACCAAAGAAGGAAGCAAGAGGTAAATAGGTTGCAAGGAGAGCTAAGGAAGCTCAATCCATCTTCCTTCGATGCTGAAAGAGAAAGGGAAGATGATGCCGAAGCATGCTTGCTTGGGCTCAGGAGATAATTTCAGTTGCATAACTATTCGTCCTACTTGGAAGCCAGGATTGCCACCTACCATTTACACGGGAAAGATGCAATGTGGTGGGACCAATTGAAGCAAGTGGAACATGTTAATGAAAGTAGGATCACTTGGAAGTAGTTCAAGAAGTACTTCCAGAAGGAGTACCTCTCAGAGAATTTCTATGACAAGAAAATGCAGGAGTTCTTTGATCTGAGGTTGGGAAGCATGACTATGGCAGAGTATGAGAAGAAGTTCTTGGGATTGTTAAAGTGTGTCAGGTTCATTGGTGATGAGAAAGTGAAAATACAGAGATTTCTAAGTGGACTGCCAACCTTTTATGAGGAAAATATCAAGTATGATGAACCCAAGACCTTGACTGAGGCCATTAGGAAGGCTAAATACCTGTATGATCAAGGCCAGGGAAGAGAATCCCTGCAGAAATCTTGGAAGGACAAGAAAAATGTGAAGTCTGATCAGAGGAGGAAAGGATTCAAACCTTCCTTCAATAGGAATGAGCCTAATAGAAATCATCAAGATCAGTATGCGAAGGAAGATTCCTTGGGAAAAAGGGGAAGACCACCAATACAATGTTGGGGATGTAAGGACGATCACTTGTACAAGGATTGCCCACATAGAAAGGACATAGTGAAGACTGTGCACAACATCCAAGAGGCTACAACAATCGAAGACATGGGAATAATCTATGTAGATTTAGATGATCGACAAGCAGAGTACCAGTCCAATATGATTGAGGTTGAAGGTAAGATCATAAATCGGCCTATTGTTATTTTGATTGATTCAAGAGCAAGTCATTGCTACATTGATCCTAAGATAGTGGATAGATTACATTTGGAGAAAAGTAAACTTGGAAAATCACGTTTGGTTCAGTTAGCCACTGGAACCAAAAGAATAATCCATGATATGGTAAGAAGTTGTTCCATAAGTCTTAATGGCATGAATACTAGTATTGATCTAAATATCATACCATTGGGGTCTTATGATATTCTGATTGGAATGGATTGGTTGGACAAGCATCATGCTATCCTAGATTGTCATAACAAGACATTTACATGTCTTGATGGAAATGGAAAACAGAGCACTGTGAAAGGAGTTCCAAGACCCATCTCTATAAGGGAGATTTCAACCTTACAACTAAAAAGATGTTTTATGAAAGGATGTCAATTGTATGCAGCTCATGTGGAAGAGCCAAATAATACAAAGGGGCCAAGCCTCAAAGATTTATCGGTACTACAGGAATTTGAAGATGTATTCAAAGAAATACCCGGATTGCCACCAAGAAGAGAGATAGATTTCTCAATTGATTTAGTGCCAGGAGTTGCACCGGTGTAAAAAGCACCTTATAGAATGAGCACACCAGAGTTAAAAGAATTAGAAATGCAGTTGGAGGAATTGTTGAAGAAAGGGTACATATGTCCAAGTGTTTCACCTTGGGGAGCACCAATACTTTTTTTCAAAAAGAAGGATGGAACCTTGAGGCTGTGTGTTGACTTATTTCAGCTGAACTAGTACACTATAAAGAACAAGTATCATCTATCCCGCATTGATGACCTCTTTGATCAGCTAAGAGGAGCAAAGATATTTTCAAAGATTGACCTGAGGGCAGGATACCACAAGGTAAGAATCAAGGAATAAGACATTCATAAGACAACCTTTAGGACCAGGTATGGGCATTATGAATTTGTAGTGGTGCCATTTGGACTGACCAATGCACCAGTTGTATTCATGTGCTTAATGAATGGAATATTCTGAAATTGTTTGGATAAGTTTTTCATAGTATTCCTAGATGATATACTTATCTATTCTAAGTTTGAAGAGGAGCATGAACATCACTTAAGACTGGTATTGCAAGTACTGAGAGAACATTAGTTGTATGCCAAGTTGAGTAAGTGTTATTTCTATCAAAAGAAAATCCATTACTTGGGACACATTATTTCAGAGCAGGGCATAACAGTAGATCTAGAGAAGATCGAAGCCATTAGAGGATGGCCATCACCCAGAAATGTGTCAGACGTCAAATCTTTTATGGGATTAGCTGGCTACTACAGAAGGTTCATAGTAGGGTTCTCTAAGATTGCTCATCCCATCACTTATTTGCAAAATAAGGGAACTAAATTTGAATGGACACTCAAGTGTGAAAATAATTTTAATCTGTTGAAGGAATTACTTAATAGTGCACCCGTGTTAAAGATTACTGACCCAAATGAAAGTTTTGTGGTATGTACATATGCATGTAAGAAAGGACTTGGGGGAGTCCTCACGCAAAATGGACATGTCATTGGATATGAGTCTAGAAAGCTTAAGGAAGATGAGAGGAACTATACCACACATGACTTTGAACTTGCTGCCATTGTTCACACCTTGAGGATGTGGAGGAATTATCTCATGGGGAAGAAATTTGAATTAAGGATAGACCACATTGGCCTGAAGTATCTTTTTGAACAACCAACCTTGAATGCCAGGAAAACAAGATGGCTGGAATTTTTAAGTGAATATGACTTTGATATCAAGAATATCAAGGGAAAGGAGAATAAATTTGTCGATGCACTTAGTAGTAGAGTGCATATCATGCATACTACTGTTGTTAGTATGCATCATTCAGACTTGAAGATAATTTTTTTAGATGGTCTTGTTATAGACGAGCATTACCTACAGGTAAAGGAAAACTTACAACAAGGAGATGTACAACAGAAAATAAAGGAGTATGAGATAAAGGAAGACATATTACTCATGCATAAAAATAGAATCTATGTTCCTAGTTCTGGAGAACTGAGGAATTTGGTACTGAAGGAAATGTATGATGTTTCTTATATTGAACATCCCGGTTACTAGAAAACAATTACAACAGTAAGAAGCCAGTTATTTTGGTTGAGATGAAGAAGGATGTTGTGGATTACATCGCTTGATGTATGGAATGTCAGAAGGTGAAGGCTAAGCATAGGCACCCAACAGGTTTGCTGCAGCCATTGCCAATCCCAGAGAAGAAATGGGAAGTGATCACCATGGATTTCATCACAGGACTACCCAGAATGAATAAGCAACATGATTCAATCATGGTGGTGGTTGACAAATTAACAAAGGTTGCTCATTTTGTGCTTGTGAAGACAACTCATGCAATGGCTAATATTGCAGATATTTTCATGAAGGAAATTGCTAGGTTGCATGGGATACCTAGGAAAATCATCTTAGAGAGAGATACAAAGTTTACCTCCAATTTATGGAGGGGATCGTTTAAAGGATTTGGCACAAATCTAAACTTTAGAACAACATATCATCCCCTGACAGATGGGAAAATAGAGAGAGTCAATCGAATAATTGAAGACATGTTGAGAATGTATGTGATGGATAAGCCATCTAAGTGGGAAGATTACTTACACTTGGTTAAGTTTTCATATGATAATGGGTATCAAGCTTCATTGAGAATGAGCCCATTTGAAGCCTTGTACGGTAGGAAATGCGATACTCCAGTAAGCTAGGACAACCCAACAGATAGAGTGGTACTTGGGCCGGAGTTGCTCAAGGACATGGAAGACCAGGTGGTCAAGATCAAACATAATTTAAAGGGGGCTCAGGATAGACAAAAAGTTTATGCAGACAAGAATAAGACAACTAGAGAATTTAAAGTAGGGGAGCATGTACTTTTGAAAGTGAAGCCCAAGAAAAGCTCTTTGAAATTGGGTAGTTGTACAAAGTTGGCAGCCAAATTCTGTGGTCCATTTGAAATATTGGAGAAAATACAGCTAGTTGCATACATGCTTGAATATCCTACTTCCATGAACGTGAATAATGTATTTCATGTCTCTTTACTAAAGAAATATGTACATGATCCTAACCATGTTATTGATTGGCATTTAATTCAGGTAAAGACAGAGGGAGATTTTCAGGTTCATCCAGTGCGAGTATTGGACAAAAAAGTCAAAATGCTTCGAAATCAAGTTATAGAGCTGGTAAAAGTTCAGTGGACCCGCTACGATCCTTAAGATGCTACCCGGGAGCATGAAGATGCCATGCAAGCAGAGTACCCACAACTTTTTGAATAAATTTGAGATTTTGATCTCTATTTTGTATATGCATTGAGGACAGTGCCAAAATAAGGGGGAGGGTATGTAACACCCCATTTTAAATAATGTATTGTTACAATGCTGAGAAGCCTGAGTGCCCAAACAATTATTAAAAGGCCAGTGTGCCCAAGACATGTAATGTTTTTATCATTATTAATAATAAATACATGGCTGGTTGCTAGATAGACAAGGACTAGAGTTATAGGGGGATATGATTCCACAAAAGAGGGGGCTTGAAGGGATAAGTGTTTATTCCTATGTTAATTACCCTTTTTGCCTAAGGGAGGGGATCGGTTACGTGAGCTTCTTGGAGAAGGCTAGGAGGTTCTTGATTCCCCATGAAAATACTTAAACCCATCCATGGTATGATTGTGGAGCTTTTCGTTGGCTCGTTCGCTCCTCCACTTCTGCATTCGTACCATTCTTTCCCTCACACACTTTCATGCACTCACTTACCCATCCATTGATCCATCCTTACGTGCGTCTTGGCTTTGGAAAGGGAATCAAGATGCTGAAGAATTAGCCACGAGATAGTTGGTTGTAGTGGTCGCTGGTGTGATCTAGCCGTGACTTGAGGCTTGCATGTCTGAGATGCGTTGGCCTGTGTCCAGTGTTGCTCACAGCTGCAAGTCCTGAGAGTTCCAGCATTGAGATTGTGGACCAGTTGTGTTGGAGCCCGAATAAGGAGAATGACTGCTTGAGGACTGCATGGCAGAGAAGGGTAGAGGTCCATTCTCTCGGGTGGTGCAAGCTGGGTAGAAGAGAGCTGGGCACTTGGATTGCTGTGAGAGATGGGAAGCATGTGAGAGCTTGAGAGATGACTGGTTTGGGAAACTTGTGAGAGATGACTGGTTTGGGAAGCCAAGTAACACTCTGGAATCATCCTTGTGGATTCATAGCCTTGGATCAGGGGTGACTCTACTATTGAGATTTGGAACAATAGTGTCTACGGTTGGGTGGAACGTCCTTGGTCTGCAGCCAGTTGGTGTCATATTTTTATAAAGATAAGTGATCTTGGTTATGGTATCATTTACATCTATATGAATGTATTTCTGCTGTATATTTTAATTATCGTTTAACTAAATTTTAGATTATGCATGCTTGTTAGATATTGCTGTGCATGTCGTTAAAGTCGTTTCTTTTATGCACCCTTAAATTTTAAAAAGGTATTAGTAAAAGAAACAATTCCAAGGGCGGGCTTGAAGGTAGCATGCCTCGGCCGGTGGGTGGCTAGTAAAAGACCAGAAACTACCATCGTTGTCCTAGATTTTGTAGATCCAGAAGATGTCATGATCATCAATAATAGGAACAAATTCTACGCTCCCAAAGGCAAATATGATCCTCCTTGCAATTCTTCTAGCCCGAGATCATCCTCACCATTTTCTACTATTCAGGTTCCTAAGGTTCCTAACAGTCAAGGAACTACTTCCTCTCTCCCCTCTTCCAAATACAATATCCTAAATCAGTTGGCCAACATCAAAGAAGATGTAACCCTTCTGTACATGGTTGTCTTCCCTGAACAACACATGCATCTAAAACAATTCATGGAAGGAAAAGATTTCGTTGTAGCCAATCTCTCTGAAGAGGTAAATGAAGAGGATTCATCTATAAATAAAGTTGATGTACATAACTCTAGACACCCTGTAAAAAATCCCCATTTTTATATTTCTGTAAAGATTATGGATAAGATCGCCCATTGTTGCCTCATTGATGGCGGTTCGGGCATAAGTGTGATGTCGAATATTATTATGGAAGAGCTAGGCTTGTCTTGTACAAATGAAAACATCATGAGCATGCTCTCTTATAATAGTCTACAACAAACGACCATAGGTGAGATTAAAGACGTGACCTTAGTTTTGTGAGCACACCCTGAAGTAAGGACAACCCTTAGCATTCAGATGATTGATATGCCAGTAAGCAATCACTAAATCATATTAGGAAGATATTGGCAAGCTTTGACAGGTGGATACCTCTCACTCGACGTGACACACTTATCCATTCCTTGGAATCGTAAAAACATTATAGTCCTTAGAGAGGGAAGGATTTCACCGTACATAGAAAGTGTCCCACAACCAAATGTGAACTATATCGAAGAGGACCTAGGGGTGTATTCCATCTTTGTTGAGGTGGATAACATTCCCTTGGAACAAATTGATTTCGATGATGATATGTGGCACGTGCACTTTGATGGTTCATGCTCTAGTGAAGGTAACGAAGCTGGCATAATCTTGTACTCTCATGTGGGGAAAATTCATAACTTTTCTTACAGGTTAGAGTTTGCTTGCACAAATAATGTCACTGAATTCAAAGCTTTATTATTAGGCATTGAAAACACCTATAATTTTGGTTGTGGTCACCTTTCAGTTTTTGGAGATTCTGAGCTTGTTGTGAACCTTGTACGTAAGATATACTCTCCTAGCAACAAGTTGATGAAACGATGCACCCAAACTGTTTGGGCACTTATCTCGAATGTATTATCTTTCAACATTACTGATGTTAAGAGGGAATTGAACTCAATGGCTGATCGGTTAGCTATTTTTGCAACCTCTCCTAATTGAAAATTCTGCCACATAGACCCAATTGTACTTTTCAATCTCTATATTGTTCACATATCCCTGAAAATATAGAATCTTGGCAGGTCTTCCCTAGCGATGAGAGCATATGTGATTTCATTCAAAAATAACCTTATAAGCCCAAAGAAATTATATCCATAGAAGATAACAATTTTCCTAAAGGCTTGAATCCTCTAGAGAGTTCGTTTTCATCGAGTGATGTAGGCAATAAAGAGAAACATGAAGAACATGAGTAAAAAAGGAAGGTGGGTGAAACCATCTCCTTGAACACTAGGACATCCGAGTCTCCAAAGAATGTTAAAATGTTGGAGTTACTTCACACACACCTAGGATTTCTTTTTCCTAAGTTTTTTATTTGTTTATTAGTCATAATTAGTCATTATCCAGTCTCCTATATTTTAGGAGAGAATATTCCACCTGGAGAATATTCTCTTCCAGTTGACACTTCAGTTTGACTAGTTGAGTTGAGTTTAGATGTTGCATTGGGATCATAACCATGAAACATTGGGATCATCACCATGCTAATTCAACCTTGCCTTGGTATCATCACCAGAGTGGTGCATTATTCTTGATTCCTTGAGTTAACTCCTTATTACTCTTTGTTCAGTCAGTTAATTGAAGACTAGTTGACTAGTTAACTCAACTAGGTGGCAGTTCACTCCCGTAACTGCTTGAGAGACTAGAATAGGTGGCAATTCACTCTCGTAACTGCTGGCATGTGTACAGATCACTCTAGACCACCACTATGGTGAATTGGTTCACCTCAAGTCAAACTCATTGAGTTATACAGAGTATATCATGTGTAAATTATTCATTATTCACAATGGTTAATGAGAATTATTCCATTTCTTTCTCTCCTTCTTATTCCTTTTCCAATTCTCTTTGAAAATGTGTGTATTATTGTTTAGCTAGATCTATTCTATGCAGGTTCAACACATTTACATGGTATCAGAGCCGACAGACTGCTAAGCAAAAGCTACACCAAAATTTTTTGCAGGTACAAAAGATTGAAGACAACGGAAAGATGGAATTCCAAAAAGAATTCATTCTTACACCTTACAACTATTTTGCATGGAAGGAGAAAATAGCCATACATCTCTGATCCA
>SNQJ01S0027793.1:0-11448 GCA_010110895.2 Picea sitchensis
TAGTGGGCCTTATTTAATAATATAGTGGACCTAGTCCACCTTACATTGAATGACCTCCACTATTATCACTATGGGCCCTTTGGGGCCCCCCACTACCTCTCTAGCTACCTTACAGTTTGGGTGGTACCATTTTTTGGTGTCATTGCTAGGGATGTCCTTGTTGGTTTTTTTTTTCGAATACAAAATTCTCCACAACATGCTTGAAACATTTTCTGGCATCCCCTGGGTTGTGAATATGTTTTCTTGTATTTGTATCTTGACAAGATTACTATTATTGCTAACTTGAATTTTCTCATTTGGTGACTCCACTCAAAGAAAATATAAATAGGTACATTACAAGAGGTAATTACCATAAATAAAGTTTGAATGGTAACTTGGGATTGATTCAAGTCATAGATAAACCATCTATGAACCTAGATTCTCATAATTCTCAAGTTTTATTGGTGACTACACATATTTGGTATTTGTATGATTGGTATGCTATTTTTTGATATTAATAAATCAACACCTTGTATGATTCAAACATGGCCTCTAAAAAAGGAAATTGCTAGGAAGATTTGTTTGCTCCTTTGGATTTTGTAGGTGTTCCATTATGTCTAGGTGAGCTTCATTTTGATGCATGGGCTACTCAAGTCCCAATGTTTAATGGAAATCCATGGTCTGATTCAATATGCCTTACATATTTCATGGATTATATGGTATAGAATAACATTGTTTATGAATGAACCTTGATGAAAGCATTTGCATTAATGTAAGGGAAATACGCATGAGATTGGTATTGTGGTTTGAATCCCAAAGAGATAAAATCATTTCAATTGTTAATAAAAATCCTTCAAAAGCATTGGATCTATGGTTAGGGTATAAGGTAAAAAAAATAATGATGAAATATGATAACCCCTCAAGTGATCTTTTTGTGGAATTAGAGGAAATGAAGAATGCATACCTTTTCTTGTACGATTATGTTGCAAAAAAATATGTTAAACCTTCTCTGCTTAAGCATAATGATTATCTACTTGTTGAGACTCATCCCTATCCTCCCTCCCATGAGCCTTTGTTGAACAACATTTCAGAAGAAAAAAAGGATGAGGAACAAGTACCCATGTCGAAGATATCAAAGACATTTATGATGTGATTAACATAGACGATCTTATTGAAGAAAATCTCGAAGAAGCACCTTGTTTTTCTCTCAAAGATGATGAGTTCATTGCATATTTTGTTGTAAATCCTCAAGAATAAAATGATGATGAATAATATGATCATGCTTCCATTGGAAATCAATATACTTTTGAAGGGAAGATACATGAATAGAACCTTGATGATAAAATCATTAAAGCATCCATCATTTCTCCACTACAAGAAAACAACAGATTGCTATGCTATACTCCTTTCCAATATTTTAAGCTTTATGATACATATTTTAGTAGCCTGTAAGAGAAAATTCTAATGGAGGAACACTTATTCGATGAAGAGAATGATGGAAAAGAGATCGATGATATTGATTCTCTTCTCCACATTGGAATACATAAACAAGATATAATTTATGGGGATCCTATTTACGATACAAATGATGATGGTTTTGAAGATGAAATTGTAGATTTGAGGTCTTATGGACAACTAAACAAATTCAATGAATGTCAATATAACTTCACTATATAACAAAAACCATGTCATGCCACCAATGAAGTTGATTTATAGGTACAGGAAGTGTTTTTTCACGACCAAATGATAGAAAAAAGTTTTTAGCCATGGAATTCCCCAACTCATGACTTTCACATTTAGGAAAATCCACACAATAATAATGGTTTTAAGATGAAAATTTTCGTAGACATCATCATGATCAACCACAAGATTATGGAAAGAATTTTCAACTTCACATATAGGTGCAACCAACCATGAGTAAGGAATATACATTATTTTTTTAGGCCTGATCCATTTTCTTATATTTCATCCATACATATGATCAAGAATGGAAAGGAGGGGGAAAAATGTTCTTGTTGGTTTCTATTGGAGCCACCTTTAGAGTCCCTCTTGCTGAATGGTTTGATGATTAGTAGTGATAGTTTGTCCTATTCTCATGACAAGAAATATAATTACATGAACTCTATCCACCTTTGGATTGAAGAAGATTGCAATAATATAGACAAACCTTGGCATGATTTTACTATTCTCTCACATGGTGTTGGTTTAGTTTCTGAGTTTATATATTTAACATGATTAACCCAAGGTTCACGTCTACTAGCATTTCAACAAAGCCTCTAAAACTATCGGCCCTCTTGGTAGACCAGAAGGCAACGCAGTGCACATAGTTCTTTGCGCAATCTCACCTGAGATAGTCTTAATGGGTGACTGCAATACTCAAGTGTTTGCAGTCCAAGATTGAGTGGAGATACGAGAAGTGTGCAATGAGCATTATATTTAACTTATTAAAGCAATAGACTGTCATTCACAATTATGCATGGAATATAATCAACTCATTCATTCAACATTATAATATCTACTTAGAAACAATAAGGAAACATATGCATTCACTCACATAACATAGGTTTTACCGTGGTTCACCCCTCCTGGGCTACGTCCACAAAGATATGGCTCTTGAGCTCTTCTATTATAGCATTTCCAAAACTACAGTGCCACACACTTTACAACTCTTTTTAGTTGGGTCGAGATCTATTACAAGGCGGACTAGATCGCACTAGACTCCCTAACCTGCGATATAACCCTCAATATCTACCCTCCTTACTCCTCTCCAGCTCAACAACTTACATAATTAGGTCGTATAGCAAAACATTACAACTACATATCAAAATAAGACTCCTCCTCAAGACCCTATATATCTGCCTCTAGCTCCTCTTCTTCGCCCTCTCTATGATACCTAGGTATCTATATTTATACATTTATGGCTCACCATCCATTACAGTGTATTGCAAAAATCCTAACTCTAGCTTCGTTAGGTCTTCCATGCATGCGTGCGTGCTGCTCTTCCTTTTAGTTGTCACTTTCCTCATGCATTCCTTCCTTCCCAAAATAACCTTTCTTTCTGCTTTGGCTTGCTTCCAACAGGTCCCCAACCCTGACATGTGGTTCATCCCGAGATACCTAACCTTTGTGTACTTTGTCGATCTCCCTGGTGATCACTTGAAACTTCTCCTTGAGCTCTGTTGCTTGCGTTTGAGCCTGCACAGTCTTCTCCTTGAGTGCGTCCAATGTTTGTACTACAATGTCATCACTGACCAACCTTGCACATTCTACCTGGGTCTGTTCCATATACGTCTTGGATTCCTTTTCTCGTGCGATGACCTCTGCTTCTTGCTCCTAGAGCGGTTCCATTTGAGCCTGACGCTCCTTTTTCCACGTCTGCATAGTGATGAGTTCTTCCTACAGTCTCTTCATATCTTGCGCCCCTTTGACGTTCTCTGTGATGGACATTGTACTCTGCCTTTGCTTGAGGTCTTTGATAGCTGTGCTTATCCTTTCTCCTTCCTGGTCCCACTACTGGACCTGCTAATCCTCTTCCATCTTTATCCAGAGCTGTGTTTCTTTGTTGAACAAGTCATCTGCTGCGTGGACCTGTTGTTCTATATCCTGTATCTACTTTGTTTCCTCCTACTTCCTTTTCTCCCTCACCTCCGGTGGAGTGGTAGGTGTGAGATGCTCGTGGATATTCTCGATCTCCTATTGGTATTGATCGATTGTCTTCACAATCTGATCAATATTCTGTGTTTCTGTGAGTTCGACAGCATGAACGGTATTTGGAATCTTCTCGTAGGCTATGACCACTTTCAGCTCTAATCCCTTCACGCATTATCTCTCCTCTTTGGTCTCGAGATTGGCCTGCTCAAATATCAATTCCAAATCGTCCCGTTTATCCTTTACTTACAACAATTTGGCTGTATCTGTGCGTGCATGAGATTGTACCTCTTGTGTAATGTTGACCTGGAATTTATATAGGGTCTTGGTTGGTATCCATGAAAATACCAACTGCAATTGAGTTAAATACTTTAGGGGTGTCTTCCCCATGATCTCATCCATGCGCAACATGTTGGGTGTAACGTGAAATGTTTCACTCGGCTGTGGTATTGTTTGGACTGTATCTCGCTCGCTTGCTTCAGGTTATACTCCTATATATGATGATGATGGGCCCGTTTCTATGTTGTTGGCAGCTTCTTGCGCTTCCCCGATCTTCCTGAGGAGATGTCACATGTCTGCCATCTCTTCTTCAATTCTATCCCTTTGGCATACAACATTCTCAAAATTCTCGAATGTACGATCCTGGACCATTTGGGCTACCATTTCTGCATCATCCTTCGTGATAGTGTAGTATGGAGGTGTTCTATGCCCCGTCATCTTCTTGCACGCAACCCCCGTCTGCGTAGTTGGATTCTTGGTCGGGCCTGGCTCTTGTGGGGTAGGACTTGGTGTAGTCCCCTACGCTGCCTAGGCATGTTTTTGTTGTACTTGAGCCGCCTGTGTATTGTTCTTCTTCCCTGTCTAGTCTCCTGTCTTGGATGTCCCCCCTTTCTTATTCTTTGGTTTGGTTTGGCATGTACTTGGTTTCTTGGGCACTGTGACTTCCTGGGGATGTGTTTGTTCCTGCCCTACCTCCTAAACATGTGTATGTTCCTGCCTTAACGCCTCCTCCTCTACCCATGTAGGTATGTCTCGAGTGAGGACTGGAATCCTCCACTCGTCCTCCCAATCCTTGATGGCCATTTCTATGTCCCCCTCCATGATGCAATAATTTAGTTGTATCCATTTCTTGTTGGGGTCCTTTCGTGCTTGTATCCACATCACATTTCTAGTGGCCTTGAAGTTAGCTATGCCTTGATAGTTTGCAACAACTTGTAATGTTATCCTCAACTGATATTTCCTCCTTACGACATTTTCTGAACAACTTGTAGGCCATAATTTTTGTGACCATTCTTGTCGCGATGTCACTGATCCATTTGATAATGATTCTGCACGTTCCCCTTTCAGTGCCGTATTTCTTTTTCATCTCCTCAAAGAGTGCTTTCTCCTTTGTTTTATCCTCGAGAAACTATGCGAGATCCATGCCCCGTGATGGCAGCCCTATGATGTATGCAATGAGATCTACATCTATTGAGACGAGCTTTTCCAACAACATTTATCCACCATATGTGACCTCCATCAACTTCTTGACACAACTATTTTCATACTGGCCTTTTCCAAAGTGTGGTAGGTCAAACAAACCTAAAATCCCAATTTTTTCCAGTCCTACTACCCACTAGACTGGTTGATGGATCGGTTCCCCAAAGGGATCTACACCCATAGTCTGTAGGTAGACTTACTTCGCAAACTCCGGGAACTTGTCTGTCTCCGTTACATCATGGTATGAGTACCTTACTTTTTCGACATAACCTAACAAATATTCTTTTACCCGTACCCTTTCTGGTATGCATGGAAAAACAATTGTTGTGGCAGGTTGTCTGCACAGTGACCTAAGTATTGTCTGCTTCTCCTTTCATGGTGGTGGTTGAATCGAGGTTCCCACCTCCATTTGTCATTCTTTGAAATACTATTCCAACCAACTCGTGGCATCTTCCACTATTCCCTCCTGTGGGTGTTCCGACATGGTTGTCTGTGACTCTTTTGTCTCGACCACTTCTTCCTAATTTGGAGTTGTCCCATTGAATCTCGGGGCTTCTTTAGGGTTTTCTAGTTTCACTTGGCTGCCTACATCCTCATTCTATCGGCCCTACCCATATTCTGGCCTATCGATGTCCATGCTCACATGTGCTTTCTGTTGGGTTTCCTCTACCACGAGTGTCGGGCTTCCTGGTATTGTATCCGGTGATGGGATTTCATCCACATTGATGACTTTTGGTGGCCGTTGTTTTCTTCCTTGCGATTGAGTTTGTGCTCTGGTCCTAACTCTAGGTTTTATGGAAGTCTAGTTTAGTTCTTCTTGTTTTGGTGGTGCCATGGTGGTAAAAATTGATCGTTCACCGAGCTCAATAGCCTCTGCAACCTCTGTAAACTTTCCAACTTCCACTCTCTGCTGTGTCTGCTATATCGCTCTCTGCCTTCCCCAATTTCACAACAAGCATTTTGTTCCCACGTCATCACTTTGTATGGGTGTCGTGTGAAGCTTGTCGAAGACGTTACCTATATTAAGGATTCAATGAACCTCCAGTTCCTTCGTACTTGCCATTACTCCCTCGCCATCTCTAGTTGGCGTGATTAATGTGACATTGCGTCAGTCGTTTCCGACATTCAATTCCACTATCCTTAGTCACTTAGTGATTCTTTTTCCATATTCACCTTTCTCGCTTGTTTTCATGTGGAACTGACTGCTGGCCTTGTCTTTGTCAGACTCATATTCTGAGTGTGTGTGATCCTTTTCCTTTCATTGCACTGTACCTTTGTTGGTGTTGTTTGATACCCTGCTTTTTTTTTACTGCGTGGTGACGTTCAAGTTGTGGGTGGTTGACTGTCCTTGTACAACTTCAGTCAACTCCCATTGATCATCCCTATGAGTTATGCACCTCCAAAGTCCTTCAACTATACATCTCCCCCATATGTGACCGTTTTTACTTCGTACGGTCCTACCCAATGCATTCTAAGTTTTCCTGGATGCTGAATGGATTTGTTGTCATACATCAACACTAAGTCTCATTCCTTGAAAGTTTTATTATTGATATGTGTTTCATGCCAAGATTTGTCCCTTTCTTTCTAAACTTGTTGGTGGAATCCTGCTAGGATCTGATCTTCCTCCATGACAATCAATTGATTCAATATGTCATGTACTACGCTTTGTTCTGTCATGTTTGTAATCGTTGCTACACGTAGACTAGGTACCAAATATTATATTGGCACCTCTACTTCTTATCCATATACTTGTCTGAAGAGTGTGTGTCCTGTCAACTTATTGCATGTGGTCATGTATGTCCACAAAACTGTTGGTATTTTGAGGTCCCAATCATCCCTGTCGACATTACATATCTTTGTCAATGCATTCTCAAGGATTTTATTAAATGCTTCTACTGTTCCATTTTCCTGTGGGTGATATGGTGTGATCTTTTGATGATGGACTTCAAATTATTTAGTCATAGCCTTAATAGTGTTGTTAATGAAGTGAGTGTCTTGGTCGCTCATCAAAATCCTTGGGCAACTGAATCTAGTGATTACTTGTTCAAATAGAAAGTGTGTAGCTAGTTTTGCGCTACAATCTTTGACTGGTGCTACTTCCGCCCATCTTGTCAGGTATTATGTTGCGGTGATAATGTACCTTGATCCTGTCCTCTTTGTTGGTGGGATAATTGGTCCCACAAAGTCTATTGCCCATTTGTCGAATACCTGGAAAGTTACCTGTGGTTGCAGTGGCATATCGTCCCTTCTATTGGGTTTACCAACCCTTTGAGAAACATCGCATCTCTGGTAGTACTCTTTCGATTCTTTGTGAATGGTTGGCCACCATAGTCTTGTGCGCAATACCTTTTGCGCGGTATATTTTCCTGCGTAATGTCCTCCTGCTATTCCCTCATGGGATTGTGCTAAAACCCCTGGTCTTTCATGTTCTAGCACACATCTTCACAAGATGCTATTTGTGCCCAGTTTATATAAGTTTCCTGCAATCAGCTGATAGTCAGCAACCCAGACTACTAGGTTTTTCTTCTGCGTGATGTTATATTCCTGTGGCGCAGTACCTGTACTCAAGTATTGGATGATCTCTGCAGAGTATTCATTGATGATCTGGATTGAAAATAACTGTGCATCGGGAAATTTGTCCTCTAAACTTATAGGTTCCTCTCTGTTCATGACCCTTGATAGGTGGTCAGGTCCTGCATTCAACTTCCTTGACTTGACTATTAATTCAAAATCAAACTCTTGAAACAAAAGTAACCATTGATAGATTCTTCCCCCCAACACTAGCTTGTTGACTAGGTACTTAAGGGATGAGTGATCTGTGAACATATTAAAATGTTTTCCCAGTAAGTAATGTATGAACTTTTGCAATGCGTAGACCATATCTAGGCCTTCCCTTTCTGTAGTGTTGTAGTTCTGTTCTGATTCTGATAGTTTTCTTCTCATGAATGCTATAGGATGATCCAAATATCCTACTCATGGTTGCGCCAAAATAGCTCCAAGTTCTATGGCTGATGCATCTACATGTATGTGGAATGTCTTCTCCCCTATAAATACTAGTATTGGCATTGTTACCATATTTTCTTTCAGGGTATCCAAACCATGTAGACAATCTTCATTCCATTGAAACTTTGTGTCTTTCCTTAATAGTTTCTCCATTGGCACAGTGATCTGTGCATACCCTTTTATAAATTTTCTATAGTATCCTGTGTGTCCTAATGTCTCTCTTAGTTGATGAACTATTTTTGGTGGCAGAAAGTTAACGATTATTGCAATCTTTGCAGGGTCTACTAGTAAACCTTGTTTGCATACTATATGGCCTAATAGTATCCCAAGCAGTGTTTCAAAATTACATTTCTTGATGTTTAATGATATCTGAAACTGCCTGTACCTTTCTAACATTAGAAACAAGACCTCTACATGGTCTTTCAACAGACTATAGACTATCTAATCGTCCAAGTATATTCTAGAAACTAGTGGATAAATTCCTTAAATGCAACTATGACTAATCTAGAAAATATTACTGGTGCATTCTTTAGTCCAAACATAATGACTGTGTACTGGTAGGATCCCCATTCCGTAGAAAATGTGGTTTTGTATCCGTCTTCCTGTGTTATCTTGATCTGGTGGTAGCCTGAGAATCCATCATTGAATGAGTAGACTTCGTGTTCCCCTATGTTCTCCAATACCTCATTCGTGAAAGGTGTAGGGAACGGGTCGTGCAGGTATGCATCATTCAACTTCCTCAAGTCGATGCATATTCTTATCCCGCCTTGTTTTTTTTCTTGAACTCCCATCGGGCTTATCCATTTTGATTCTTCCACAGGTTCTATGATTCTGGCTTCGAGCATTCTATCGATATTAGATTTAAATTTCTGCTTATAGATTGGATTCGGTCTGTATGGTCAATGTCTGATTGGTCTAGTCTCAGCTCTGAGTGGTATCTTCATTTCTCCTATCTCTCCCGCTATGCCCTTCATTTCGGTAAATTTTCTAGGGAACATGTCTCTATACTCACGAAGTAACTTTGTTATGATTTCTACTGTCTACTCATCCCAATAGTCTCCAATGCTGGCCATTTTTGGATTCTCGACTATCCCAATGTTGACTTTCTTCACCTTGATCAGCGCAGCAATTACTTCTGATTCTAGAGGTGGACCTTCCACTTCTCTTTCACCTTCTGCTTCCTCGATCTGAATATCACGTTGATTGTCTTCATCTGGTGCTTCTTCTTGCACATGGTAGCATGACAATAGTTCTTTTACTGTCTATCTTTTCCACTGTTATTCTTTTGTTATGATGTCGAATTTTGGTTCCTTAATGAATATAACCCCTCTTATCTTTTTAAGTGCTGCATCTATGTTTGGGTTCTCATGATCAAATGAGAAAGTAACTATAAAATTATGTTGAAATACCAGCTAGCTCACAGTTCCTCTACGCAGTTCCTGGTCTGTATACCAGTTTGCTGGTATGCCTTCTAATGTATGTACGAAATGATGAGGTCATTCCTCTAGGGGTGTCATTTTCCACAGTGCTATACAGTTCTCCAAGTGTTCTGCTGGTGCCTCTTTTCCATCGTAATTCGATTGCTAGTTGTTTCTCTGTTCTGTGCCAAACCTTATGTGCATTAATCTCTTACATTGGTACCAATCCTTGATTGTTTCTTTGTGCGCACCCCACCATCTTGCAGGTATAGCCTTGAGTGCTATGTTGAGTTCTAAGAGTCTCTAATTTTCTAACACTTCATCCTCGTACTGTGCCAAAAATGTTTCTATATCATTTACTCCATGGAAACTGGGTGGTTCCCTTATCTCTGTACCTAACCATCTTACTGTGCGATCTATTCTTGTGCATATTCTTGTGGAAACTTTGTGTATCCTTTGTTGCCATTTCTCTAAACCTATATCTGAGTCTGTCACACATGAAGTAATGCTCCGCCAACTGAGTATCCCATCTGCAGTTGGGTTTACATAATCCTCATCATGCACAGTTATTCTGTACAACTGACTGATTTACTCAGAGTCCAAGCAAGTAGGTTCTACAAATATTTCCCCTTCTGATGGGTCTAATGACGCGATGAACCTATATTCTCCTGACTCAAATGTCATTTTTCGTGTCTTTAAATTGATTATGGCCTAGTTATCAAACGCCCAATCCAAGCCAAGAAATGTTGGATATGGTGTTGTGCCGTCCACTATTTCAATCACTTTGAAGTCTGCTTTAGTGCGCACTCCATCCATGTCTACTGTCACTCCTTTTAGTCTTCCAATTAGTAGGAATCTATGTTGGTTTTCTAGTTTCAACTGAATGGGTGAATATCCTAACGTGGGCTCTCCCATACATTTCCATGTCTTCTTTCGTAATACATTGACTTCAGATCCTAGATCCAGTATGATATCTCCCATGTTGAAATCTCCGATGTTGGCATTCAGTCTGAACTTCGTACTTGTTCTTCTCCTTGTATGTAGGTGACTAACTTTCTTTTGTTCTAGTTTTCCTTCTGTCTCTATGCTACATCTTTCTAATATATTTTGAAATATTTTGATAGAGGATGGATCGTTCAATATATTTATGCATGATTGCAAAAATAATTTGATTGTACTTACTTGTCCCAGGGGATGCATTTCTTTGGTATGATCCAGCGATGGAGGCATTTCATACTTGTTATTCCCGATATCTAGGGATAACTAGGAGATCATGTCTCGAGGTCCACATGTCCTAGACATGGAGTACCAAGAGCAGGATTGACCTGAGCATGGCCCTGGAGGGCCCATTCTTCTTCTTCGCCAGACTTGTCCTGTTAACAGCAGCAACTACCATCACCATCAGCTTGGACTTGCATCAGAGAAGACTCTTTCTCCATGAGGTAATTGGTCCAAGGTATCATGGTATGTGTCATGTTTGATCATTATAACCTTCGTATATATACATCAGGTTCCTTACATTTTTGATAACTGCTTGGATCTTACACTAATCCACTTGACTATTGTTGGGGTGATTAACGGGGTGACCTAGCAAGCTTGTATTCATGGGTTTTGGTTAGCCACTAGGGGGGATTTGCAGAGCCATTGTCCACTCCCACCATTCTATCATTTTACATCTTATCTCCCACATATCCATCCCATTCCCCTAGTCCGGCCATTAGGATGACCTTTTGAGGGTTACACTTTGTCCTGTGGGAAGAAGGGGCTAAAGGCCCAGGGGGTAAAAGAAGTTGGTAAAAGATAAAATCCATAGGAAATAAAGCCTAGAGATGCTTTTCCCAGGGATCCCCGAGAAGGCAATAAAAGGCCTCTCGATAAGAAACTAAAGAGACCCTAAGAAAAATAATAAAACAAGACCTAA
>SNQJ01S0027793.1:19338-58088 GCA_010110895.2 Picea sitchensis
TTTATGGTCATTGTTTTTATTGTACTAATTTTGGACACAAGGTTGTAGCTTGCAGGGATTATAAAAGAAATGTTCAAGCAATAAATTTCTATGTGGCCCCACGTAACATTAAATGTTACAAATGTCATAACTATGGACACATATATAGTGATTGTAGAAGCATGATCGATACTTGCATGAAAGAGAACACTAATATCAGATATAAGAAAGTATGGATAAGAAAAAATGAAGAACATGTGAACAAAGACTAGGTCCCAGAGATCGCAAGATTGACAATAAAACAAGATGAAGGAAATTCTACAGAAAGAAAGATTTCAGATACATAAAGGTTTGGAAAATAACTGAAAGAAATGGACAGGTAAATAAGGAACATGTTCAAGAGATTGTACTTTCAGTCATTGTAGTGAAAGATGAATCCACATAAAGAAAGAAAGAAGTCAGAGCTAAGAGAAATGATGAATCTACCAATGAATATGATGATGAATACACATCAGAGAAATAATTGTTCTAAGCCATCCAGTTTAGAGACTCCCCAATAATATGAATATTAGATAGGGGGAGTCTATGCGGTATTTGTGAAGGACAAAAGAACCATCCTTCGAGCATCTTGCAAAGTTTGAGTAGACAGATCTAGAGCAGTCGGTTAGTTGAAGTATAATCAGTTGTAGTAGTAAAGACTTCATGATAGTATAGTGATACATGGGTCATCATTATGGACATTTGTGCAGTAGAGTCTTGGACAGTATGGATAGAGATGGATTCATAAGAATACTTAGCAGGTTTGGACAAATAAATGACAGTGGATGAGAGAATGGATTCATATATTAGTTCAGAGAGTGGTTCAGAGACAAAGGAACATTATCATAGTGGATGACAATTACACAGGAAATGGTTTGAACAATGCTAATGGATTCCAAATTGAAAAAGATTTCTAGACACATGCAATGCATACAATAGTTCACATTGAAAATAGATTAATGCTCAGAAAAAACAATGAAAAAACTCCCTATGAGCTATGGAAAGGAAGACCAACAAATCTGAAGCACTTCAGAGTCTTTGGAATAAAATGCTACATCAAGAGAGAATGTGGCAGAATGGGAAAGTTTGACTCTCGTGTGGACAAAGGAGTACTTGTTGGTTACTCAAGTACAAAGAATGCATACAAGTGTTACAATCTGAGGTTGAACAAAGTTGTGGAAAGAATCAATGTAACAATTGTTGAAACACGTGGACGAGAATTAAAAGAAGAAGAAAATGAGTCAGTGGAACAACTTTATGAAGAAGAAGCAAAAGATGAAGAAGAGTGCAAGAAAAGGAAGTGCAGACAACAACCTCTACATCAAGGTTAAGCTAGAAATTTGCAAAGGATAGGCAAAATGAATTTGAAATGTCAATACTCAGATAACTATCCTTCTTTTTGGGTCTTCAGATATGTCAAAGAAATCGAGGAATTTTTATTTCTCAAACTAAGTATATCAGAGAAATGATAAAGAGGTTCGGAATGGAAGATTGCAAACCAATTACCTCTCCTATGTAAACCAGTTGCAAGTTGAGCAAAGATGATGATTCAAAGTCTACAAAGTAGAGACAATACAAGTCAATGATTGGTAGCTTACTATATGTGACAACATCCAGACCAGATGTAATGCAGGCGGTTGGACAGGTGGCATGATTTCAAGCAGCACCAAAGGAATCACATGTATTAACAGTGAAGATGATTTTCAGATATCTCAAAGGAACATAAGAGTTTGGATTATGGTATCCATAAGGAAAGGATCTATCACTTATTGCCTACAAAGATGCAGATTGGGCAGGTTTCATTGATGACCGATGAAGCACTAGTGGAGAAACGTTCTACGTGGGTGAGTGTTTAGTATCTTGGCTAAGCAAGAAAAAATCATCAATATCTTTATCTACAGTTGAAGCAGATTATATTGTAGCAACATGATGTTGTACTAAGGTTCTATGGATGAAACAGACTTTGACATATATACAGGTTGAGTATGATGATCCCATTCCAATCTATTGTGATAATACAAGTGCCATCAATATCTCAAAGAACCCAGTGATGCACTCCAAGATGAAGCACATTCCAATAAAGTATCACTTTATACAGGAATAGGTTGCAGAGAACAACATCAGAGTTGAATATGTGGGCACAAAATAACAAGTGGGAGACATCTTTACAAAAACACTTCCAAGGGAAGCCTTTGAGTATCTTCACCAGAGACTCAGAGTAATTTCTACTCCAAAATGAATTCTATTGAATTTTTTTCTTATATGTCTTAGATTTACACAAGGAAGCACGATAAAGAGGACATTTTAGGTTGAGATATCAGTTTCGGGAAGAGTTCAGTTAGGGGGAGCAACCCCGGATGGAAAGATACATTTTCCATTGATGACAAAGGGGGAGAAATTTATTAGATGCAAAGATAAATGTTGGGAGAAAGAGCATATAGGCATGGTTCTAGGGGGAGTGATGGTCACAGGGGGAACATGAGTGATATGACTTCAATATTGCATCATAGTGTTTCCATCAATGCCAAAGGGTGATATTGTTGATTAATTGGGTTGGTTTTCATTGATGTCAACCCTTGAAGAAAGTTCGGTAGCAAATTCCGGTAGCACAAAGGTTTGGGTAATGGACCCAAGTTTGTTTGATGGATAATGGTATGAGTTTTGATATATTTGTAGGAAAAACTATTCTATATGGATAGTGCATGTCATGCTATTTCCGGTGGTATGTGGAACCTCACATAACTCCTCATGGTTAGAGAGTTATGGCCATGTGAAGTTGGAGAACCCTCACGAGTCATCTAGAAGCCCCAAAATGTCAAAGTAGTCAAAGTGGTTGCAAAGAAGAAATTATTTAAATAATAAAGTGAAGTGATGAGTGTATTATAAGTCAAAGTGGATACAAAAGAAATTATTTAAATAATAAAGTTAACATATAAATTACTAAGTGGACAAGTGGTTAGAAGTGGGTTAGCCCTAAAATAAGGAAAGTGGTTTAAGAGATTTTAGAAGGTAAATAATAAAGTGAAGTGATAAGCGTACTATAAGTAAAAGTGGATACAAAATAAATTATTTAAACAATAAAGTTAATGGAGAAATTACTAAGTGGACAAGTGGTTAGAAGTGGGTTAACCCTAAAATGAGGAAAGTGGGTTAAGATGGTTAAAAGGTAACCCCTTGAGAAAGCTACATGAAAGTATAAATAAGAGGAAAGGCTCTCTCATTTTAATCACACTTGAGAATATTGAATATCTACAAGTGATTGAGGTAACCAAAAGATATCTAAGCCAAATTTCAGAGGGAAGGTGAAGTAGATAAGGCCAAAATTCAAGGGAGGATAAATTCTTTTGATGATGCTTTCTAAGGTATGTTATTTACAAGTCATCTCACCATTTTCGCAATAAATTTATTTCTATAATGATTCATACCATGAAATTGGGAGGTCATTGAGGAACCATATCCAAGTAGACGTGATAGAAATTTCATCTTGTGGGTCGTTGTATTTTTGGATTTACACTCCGTGGAAAATAGGGTTTGTGGTTAGTCCTGAAACTAGTCTAAAACAAGTGTTTCGGGTAAAAATGTCATAACTGCTTCATAACAGATCCAAATTCTATAAGACAAAATGTATTGGTTAGAATAAAATATGTAGTATTTGGTGTACCATTTTCAGATCCATACAACAAATATTCTGGGTGGGGTACTCTCTACAAGTTCGCTCTCTAGAATAAGCCGGAATTCAACAAGGTATGCCATTTTTACTATAACTCATTTTCTGAGAGGTTCCAAGTAGTGAAATCTGGAGGAATTCCATAAAATACACTGAAGAATATTGTGTTATATTTTTAGATATTTATTCATTACAAGTACATAGTTATTATTATTGCAATTTAGGGTTGTTAACTAAACCAAAATTAGTCATGTGAGACTAAAGTAAAGTTTGATGAAAAGGCTAGTCACTTGTTTTTAAAGTTAAGGAAGTTTTGCAGGTATGTGATCATATATACCAAGTCTATTACATAGCTACAAATCAGATTTGGATGATACAATTGATGAGGGATTTTTGTTTGAGGTATGTTACATATAGAGGTTGTATAACAATGAGGTTGTGGCACATGGTTTGATGTAATGGTTTATTGTATTTGGTTTCTAGAGAACTTTTTGATGGTTATATTGGTATATGTACTTGTTATATGGTTGAGGTATATGTTGGGTACATGGTTGAGACAAGTAGTTGATGATTTGACACATACATGAGAAGTATAGTTGATGATGTTGGTACATCTTGATGAGTCATAGTTGATGAGTAGTTAATGCATGATTGGTACATACTTGGTACATGGTTGGAGGCACTTGTTAGTAGTATTGTTGACACATGGTTTATGGATGATGTAGCATACTTGTCTTGGTATATTATTAGAAGCACATATTTATATTGGTGATGATTATGAGTTGTTGTGTTATACTTGGTTGATGCACATCTTCGTAATGTTGTGTATATGGTTGAGAGTTGTCTTTGTGATTAATCTTGGTGAGTAGATCTGATTTGGTTGATAATATTGATGAGACAGGTTGTTGTGATAGGTTATTTGGATAGGTTATTGTGATAGGTTATTTGTACAGGTTTGGTGGATGGTTGATTCATTTGTTTATGGTACAGATCGAGGTACATGTTGATGTATGGTACACGTCGACACAGGTTATTGGTACAGGTTGTTACAGGTTATTTGGTGCAGGTTGTTACAAGTTGTTTGGTGCAGGTTGATTGGTACAGGTTTACAAAAGTATATCTCATAGTGATAGTGTGACAGTGGTTCCATCATTCTACTTATATTTCAGTGTGGTTGTATGGGGCAAGGACAGGTGGTTGTAGCCGAAGAACATAGGGGGTTGTAACCTCCTTCTGGTTGTAGCCATAGAATTGGGGATTTGGAGCTTCCTTCAGGTTGTATCCTAAGAAACTAGGGGGTTGGAGCCTCCTTCCAGTTGCAGCTAGAAAGAAAAGGAAGTTAGTGCTTCCAATGAATGTAATTATTAAATACATATAAGAAAAATCATTCTGTGGTTTTTTCCCGCTTTGGGTTTCCACGTAAAAACATTGGTGTACTGTGTATGTGTATGATTGCTCATTTTTTCATTGTTTATTTACTCTGCAACTATTGGATGATAATGATACATTGATACACCACTTTCATTTTTATGGTTAAAAGGGATTAAATTTCTTTATTACTGATTCACCCCCCCTCTCAGTAATCCAATAGCTGCAACACAATCCTGGAACAATTGTTGCAAAATAGTGTTGGAACAGTTGATACAACATAATTGTTGCAACACAATTGTTGTAACATGCATAGGGTGCATTTTAATTACCGATTTTGGATTTTTAGATCCATGTATATGGTAAAGGGCCTATGACAAGTGGAAGGAATATTTAGTATGGGAAAATGAATTGGCTAAGTCGCCACAGTCGTTAAATCTCATAAAATAATAATTATAAAATGTTTTTTGGAAGATTGGACCATGAAACTACCCAATAACATAAAGCAAGAAACAATTGGGGAAGTTGAAGGGTATGAACATTTCAGCTGCCAAGAAACAAAGAGATAAAGGAGAAAATAAAACAGTGAAAAGGGGTTCATCTCGGTTCAACATAGAGATAATTTTTCAGCAAGATTGATTTCATTTCCGCAGAAGAAGAAACATGAAAGAGAAAATATGACAAAGGGAATAAAAAATAGATGGGAGAATTGTTCCAGATTTGTCTGAGATGTAATAAGCCTGTAATTTTTTTTATGTTCTGATTAATAAAGACATTCTCATTCATGTCCATTAGTCTTATTGTTGATTTTATTTTCCTGTAGCAGTAAATCCATCATGGAATTCTTTAACTGTTAAATTATGTTATATATTAGTATGTTGTTAGTTGAGTACTATGTGGGCAATCACCTAGTTTTTGTAGGGATTGATTGCATAAACTATGGTGATTTCATTACAATCACTATAACATTGTATTTGGTTGTTATGACCTTATTGTTACAATCTAATTCGGTCTACAACTTGTCACCCACTATAATATGGTCTTTGGTTGTGAAGACATTTTTGTCATGTCCGGTGTTGCTATTGTTCTACCCATCGATCCAATGCATGCATGTATTTGATAAATGTTATTTGCATTCTTGTTTGAAAAACATTTTTTTCATGTACATCTTTGTTTTCGATAAACTAAATACTATCTCTCCACAATATTGTGAAATTTGTTTAGGATTTGCTTAATCAAATTGCATTAAAATATTGTATATAGGTTTCTTGCTTTCTTGTTTGCAAAATAAGTTTTTCTATTAGAAGTGAATATAAAAAATGGTGTTGTGTAGCTTTGATATTTTTATAAACCAAATAATCAATGGCGTTGTAAAATTTTATAGGTATAAGCTAAGAATAGGGTAACATTGATACATAAGTCACAACTTTGTCCATTTGTTTTCAATGTATAAGCTAAGAAGGGGGTAACATTGATCTGGAAGTAAAAAATTTAAATTTAATCACTCATGATATATAATTTGGAAAAATAAATTATCATTCATGGTGTGTGTGTGTGTGTGTGTGTGCACATGTGCCTTGAGGGTTAACTCAAGCGATCATGATCCATACACGATATCTATCCCCCAAAGTTGGGGAGGTTAGAGGCTTGACTCTATTGATCCCCTTGGGATTAGGATTTGTAATCAAGGTCAATGGTTTACCTCGTTTACCATCCATTGATCATGGGGAACTTCTAATCGAAGGGTTTTCCACAACGTGTTTTCCTTGAAATGTGTGTGTGTATCAAGCAGGTCGAGCTCAATTGGTTGTGAGGAAAATTATTATCCTCCCCACTCATGTTCAAATCCCGAGTTGTGACATGACACTCTTCATGAACCATTTTTTGGATATCATGATCATCATGAGATTGTTGATAAAGCCTTGAGATTTTGTATAATTTGGTTTACCCTGGGTACCATCTTCAAACTGAGGGGAAGTATCGAGTAGATTTCCCTAGTATACATATTTTAAGTAATACACACACACACACACAAACAATATCAAATTATGAGGCTCGATCATCTCGAATGGTTGGAGATTTTGGTAAATTCTTACTTCTTTTTTGATATGGTACTTCTCCTATCAAAATGACAACTAATAATAATTGCATAGTTGTAGATCATAATAATGAGTGTATATCTTTAATGAAAATATATTGAGAATTCAATTTTAAATTAAAACACATGCTCCATCTATAAATTTATAAATTAATCATATCATTCAATTAAAAGCATAGATCATTCAATTAAACATCATAGAATGAGTATTGGTTTGAAACATATTGAGCATCCATTTCAAACATGTTGATAAAACATATTGAATTGAATTTCAAGCATGGATCATTTAAATAAAACAAATCATTCAAGTAAACATCATATCATAGAATGAACATTGCTAACTTGTTTTTCAAAGTGATATTTGATGCAAATTTGTTAGGCTTGATTTTTAACATCTAACCTTTCAAACATATATCATTTCAATAAAACAAAATGTTCAATTAATCAACAAATTGTTTCGATAAAACAAATCATTTAAGTAAAATATATCATTCCATAAAACAAATCAAATTCAAATCTTAAACAACATGGATTGTTGAGGAAAAAGCTATATTTAAGATATCTAGCAAAATTTAAAATAACTAACCAGGTAACTAATATGTTATTAACATCAAAATATCATAGATTTAATTTATCTAACAAAATTTCACACAACTACCCAAGTAAATAATTTGTTGTTTAGAAACATAGTAATGGTCGAGTAGATTTCCTTGGGTACCATCATTTTCCATTTTTTAACCTTTGATTTCTTCTTTGTTTTGACTTTTGTCAACTTTATACAAGCGACACAAATTAGATGGCTATATTTTCATCTTGTAACATCTAGCTAAAAGGTCCTTAGTTTCATGGGTTTCTTGAAAGCAATAGACTTTTAATACGATAGATCCTCTTTCATATATAAAATGCTGATCATTATAATATCCTATTAACCTAAACTTTCTCTATGTGCATCACATCAAACAATATTTCACTCTCTTTATTGTTTGGTGGTGGAACATCAACGAATACATCACTTACATACAAGACCCTACCAAATTTTTGCATTATAAATTAGATCATTTTCAATGTTCATGTATGCATGTATAGTATTTAAAATATATACTTGAAAAAACGAAAATAAATATTTTACATGTAAAGAAATATTTCCTTCTCTAACCAAATCAAAAAATTTATCACTTTCATTGAATACCACAATGTCCTTCAATTCCAACTCCTCCAAGGTTGCAAGTGGCATTTTCCTCTTCTAATTAATCATATTTGTATGTTCCAAGGTTTAATGTAATTGCCAATTTTGTAATTGCCAAATGGAAAATAATGATTGCTTCCATCTATCAAATGAAAACACATTTTAAAAGGAATTTGTCCTAATATAGTGCAAACATTTAGTCCCACATATGGTGCTATCATCATATGGAATCGATTTGTATACATCCTCTACTCCAATATTCCAAAAGAACCTTTAGCTTGAAGAACATGTATATTTGAAGGACCAATATATTTTCAAGACATTATGACGTTCCAACCATCATTAAAAATAAAAATATATATATTTTCAATAAAGTAAATCAAATTTGTAAACAAAACATATGCATACCTACACACATCGCTCGATTGTCGATTATTTTTGTGGATTAATTTAAATTTACACCATTGAAAAAGTTGATTAGTTGACCTAGTGGCTCATTTTCCACCTTCGAAGTGATCATTTTACATGTGCCCTTGCACCATCCTGTGAGAATCTAGACTTAAATCATGTTTCAAAAGTGTGATTATTGGTTTTCAAAAGTGTGATTTATAGTTTCCATAAGTGTGATTATTGGTTTTTAAAAGTGTGATTATTAGTTTCCAATAGTGTGATTATCGATTTCTAGTAGTGTGATTATCGATTTCCAATGATGTCACAATCAATTTCCAATAATGTGGTTATCATTTTCCAAAATTTATGTATCACATTTATAATGTATAATTAATGGATTTCGTGAGTTTAACATGTGTTTCTTAATATTGACATAAATTCCTATATAACGATGAAATATCTTTCCTAGTGTATTTTTCTTAGAAAAGAATATCCCAAACAAGTTGAATGAATCCATTTAAAATGGTGTTTTCCATTGATATTTATACCATATTACAAAATGATTGTCTGGAAGCATAATATTCGAAGGCATTCTCATCATATAATATCAACAATTTACTCTTAAAAACCCATGTGTTGAGTTCGGAGCAAAAAGCTCATTATATTTCTTCAAATACTAGCAAGAATGTCTCATTCATCATCACATATATTTCTTTGTTGTTAATTATATATTTTAATTTCCATATGTCCCTTTTCATTTATTTTTATCTTATATTCCTTTGCATTTTCTCATAGTTTCCATTCCCATAAGAGGTTATCCAAATCAATGATGTCATCTTTATCTCTTCCAATTTTCCACCCTTTAATTTTTAATCCCAACCTACATATCCTCCATTGGTTTTCCACAATTGAACTAGAGCTCGATATCTCTTGCTATCATCTATATCTTTGTTGACATCACCTAATGTATTTCCTAACCATATTGGCTTATTATCACTTGGTCGTGCAATGAGCATATGACATTTCTTTATATTGTTTCTTGGATCAACTTCTTCTATAGGCTTGTCAAAATAAAGACCCGCATATATTTCATCGATAGTAAGGACTCTTTGATTCAAGTAATCATCAATGAGATAAGCTCATTGTTAAGTATCATTATTGATGTCGTATTCTTGTCTTATTTTTTTTCTCCAAAAAGAACCTCTTTGCCTTACCTAATTAACTAAGGTCACATCTAAAGCCTTCAAAACATTTTCCAAATATTTTATCTTTGGAAGCCAATATTCTTCCCCTCCATCTTCCTTTCTGCACTAAAAATGAGTAATATATGATTTTATTCATTCCTTCAATTATTTCATCTCCTTTAGTATTTTGAATGGTGACAATGTAGGTTCCTTTTACGCAATTATGGATTTCCATTAGCCTTGTGTTTCCATATTTTTATGCAATGATACCAATTCTCATTTATAATAGTTTCTTTGTATTGCATGACAAGGGTGCCATCAACCGTACTAAATTTGAAGTATTGAAGGGATTTGATACCCACGATCTTCTAGCTTCCATATAATACGTGTTTACCCACAAATGATTTAAAGTTATGGAGTGAAGTTACTTTCATCTTGAACCATTCTATAGTTTTCCATGATATGTGGCAATGATAATATATATTATCATTTTAATTGAGTTGATAACCTCCCATATGTTCCATTGATATATTCATGTGTGTGACCAACTAGGAGGAACATTACATATACAGTTGTAAAAATATTATTTTTTGTGAGAATGAATGCAAAAGAAAAGAGGTAATAGTTATTGTTGTCACCTCCACAATTGTCAAGTTGCAAGAATAAAATTGCAGGGAGTTCGTTCAAGGAATCTCTTGGTGTTGATAAAGCCTACATGGATTATATCTTATATTCTTGACATTTTTCATACCATTCATTTTGTAAAAGTGCATCATGGAATGGGCATCTTGAAGAACCTTTATCATATAAAAAAATACCCAAATTCATCAACAATGGGTCCTCTAATATGCTCAAGCATAAAGATAAGGAGTATATAGTGAATTTTGAACTTGTATCTAGAAAAGGGAGGCCAAAGCAACTAGAACAATTAGTCTTATGCCCATGTAGAATCATGCTAGTTATATTTATTGGGAGATTATAGGTAGTGTTAACTGACTTTTCCTTCCTTCCCAAACTTGGTATGAAAGTCTTCATCTTCTCCATCTTGTCATTCACAATGCTCAAGAATTTATTAGGGTGTTAAGAAATAGAACACAAGACATGACACGAGAACTTGGAGAAAAAGGCCTCAAGACATACTCTACTCATTGTATTCATTCCAATGATACAAATATATAATAAATGAATGAAACCACATCACCTTGTCTAGAGATAAGACAAGGAGGAGGCAAAGTAGGATCTAGAACACACTTAGGATAAAAATTATATCCCTTAATGTGAAATATAATAAAGTGGTATAGGATTCCAATGATACAAATATATAATAAATGAACGAAACCACATCACCTTGTCAAGAGCTAAGACAAGGAGGAGGCAAAGTAGGATCTAGAACACACTTAGGATAAAAATTATATCCCTTAATGTGAAATATAATAAAGTGGTATAGGACTTCATCATTGTATAGGGTGTCACAGGATAACATCCCCCCCCCTCAATCATAAGTCCAAACAATAATATCACTAAATCAGGTCCATAAAATGGTACATACCCAAGTCTTCATGTTGAAACTCTTGATTTCAGCCTTGTTTTCACGTAATTTGTACTTGCCCAAAATCCAAAGGCAAGTGAACAATAAATTGGCGTAACTAGAGGTTGTCCTATCACTGTCACCTAAATAAGACACCTCTTTCTCTTTAGGGGTAGTAGCCCATGGGAGATGTCCTCGATGACCTGGCAGTTTGAGAAGGAAAAGGTAGTAGTATTAACAAATTTCTTTCCCTCTCACAAGTCACTCTGATCAGAAAGTCCCAAGGGTTTTAATAAGATGAAGCAAAGTATTTCTTAAGTGTACATGCCCATAACAAGACAACAAGAAAAACAATATTTGCAAGTACCAATTGATGTTAGTGCTTCATAAAACCATGGACTTTGAATAAAATAAATAATCTGATATAAAAGATGAAGCAACACAAATATTTATAACAACAATATATATATAATTATAGCTTCACAATTATGCCTTAAATAAGCTTCAATAATGAACAAAAAAGATAACTTAAAATTGGCAATATGCTAGTATTTGTTGGAAGCTAAGAAGGCAATGTAAAATCAGCTCTAACACATTCTTTTAAGATGCTTTTGTTGCTATCTTAAATGGTTGTAGATAACTTTTGTAACATCGACAATATAATTAGTAAGTTAGCCTAATCTAAGGTGAGATATGGTTAGTAGATATCTTGAGGTAGATGGTTTGAAAGTTGTTTTCATCAATAAATCAATTGTAAGGTATGAACTAGTGCATTTAGGGTAAATGGATTCACTTTTGTAGAAGAAATATTAAGGGAAACAAATGATAATGAGTGAGCTAAAGACAAGAGGGAGGATGTTTGAGATGTTAGTAACCTAAGGCCTCAATTATCCAAAACCCTAGAAGGAAAAAGATACTAGGAAGTAGGTAACTCTAGGCCCTAGCAATTTTCCTTCTTCTTTAGATCAAGATTGAAAAAAAATAAAATCTTAATGAAGCAATAGTACTAGAGTGATACAAAGGTAGGGATCTAGCATATGCTTCAATGGAGGTGTCTTCTAGCAAAATCAAGTAGGTGGATAGTTATTAAGAGAAGGACAATAACATGTGTTTTTCTCCTAGGGTTTCACACTAGCAATTTCATAATCTTATAAATGAAAAGTAAAAGATACCATAACCATTCAAAGAAAGAAGGATTGCAGATTTCTACTTACATTCACCAAGAATAATCTAGTCACAAGCCCTAGTTAAAGACTTTACACCATGAAAATGCAAAAATTCACCAATAAAAGTTCCCTCCAAGAGTTGCGCACCACTTAGTTCAGCCAATAAACCCTAAAAGAAGCCAAATTTGAGACCTCACTTGTGTGTGAGTGAAATATCATGAATAAAAATGAGATTTTGATCTCTTATTTATACAATACAAGTGACATTTAATTACAAATTAGGTCAAAAAAGGTCGACATGGTCAATTTACATGAAAAATCCAGTTTTGCGTAAAATTGTCAAATAAAACCCTAAATTCATCTTTCTAGGGTGACATCATGCCCCTCTTAGGGTGACGTTAGCCTCCTTCTTGGAAAGTGAAAAGTTGGGGCTCAAAACCCCTCGAGAACTGCCATACGTGCCAACCAAATCCGTCCTCATGCTGAATACCTCAACTAGATGACGCCAAGGCTCTGAGTGATGACGTCAAGGGCCTTCAAGGGAAAACATCATGGTAGGAGGGAAAAACCCCCTAGGTAAAATCCTGCCAAAGTGCCTTTGGTGGAACGTCCTCCCCTTTCTCTGGTGCAAGCCTCCGATATCTTTCTGTCCCTGACTAGGGTCTCAACATCCATCTAGTGGGATTTTATCCCTATGGAGATCCAAGCTAATCATCTCCCCATATGTACCTATCTGTCGGGAATGGTACTGCAACAACAAAAAGTATGCCCTCCATGGGATCATAATTCACATGGATCATAACAATGCCAATAACATCTAATAATTAAGTTACCCAAACATGTGCATAAAACCTCCCTTTCCCAGACAAATGCTCAAATACGTTATACTATTTAACAAGTCAGGTTTGGAGAGGGTTTCAAGACGTCCTATTGGGATACTTCTCCTTATGTGTGGGGTGTTTCCAGGTGAATACTAATCTAGGTCATGTAAATTCATGATATGATGTGGGGGATGTTTGGGCAAGGGGCGAATGATAATAGGGAAATGTAGGTCTTACCTGCGGGTGCCTCTGTAGAGGGTGAGCTACACCTTGTGATGGATGCAATCGTTTCCTAGTCCATTCAATTCATTTTTACTCTTTGTCTTATTTCTTTTTCTTTCAAGAGAATAGTTGGAGGACACTTTTGTGACGCGGTGACCAGGGGTGATAGCGTTACCCACAAGCATTTCATAGAGATGATAAGGTCGGCTCGTGATGAGACCCCATTTCTTAGATATGCCACCAAGAGCCACTACCCTAGCATGGTGACCAAATGAATAGTAGTGTCATACCGATACATGCCCATGGACCTAATAGGCTGGCTCATGATGAGACCCCCTATCCACCAACCAGGTCTTGATTTTTATTTTATTTTATGGGTCCCTCCTTTTTCTTGTTGAGAATCCTTTCATTTATTTCTTGGGGATCCTTGGGTGAAGAATCTCAAGGTTTGATGTTGGATTTTATATTTTTCCAGCTACTTTTACCCTTTGGGCCTTTAGCCCCTTCTTCCCACAAGGCAAGGTACAACCCTTACTAGTTTGGAAAACCCAATGCCTGTACCAATGTAGGGGATATATGAGAGGGAAAATTATAAAAAGTGATAAGTATGGAAGGAGTGGACTATGACCTTTCATGGACCCACCTAGTGGAAACTCATCCCTAAGGGAACCAACTTACTAGGGTTCTTTGTCATCCCCCCCAGGTATGGACAAGTTAAAAGGTATAAAGTCCAAGAAAACATCATGAAGTAAAAGAGAATTAAATGCACATATTCAAATGATTTGAGAATCAGAGTGACACATACCATGATACCCAAACTCATTACCTCATGGAGAAAGACCCATTGCTACTTCAGAACCAGGTCGATGGGATGGATGTTGCTACTGCTGATTGATGTGAGGCGTTGAAGAAAGGATGGGCACTCTAGGGCCAGTTCTCAAGTCAATATGATTCTCAGTACCCCATGTCTAGGATATGTGGGCCTCGAGACATAATCTCCTTAGTTATCCCTAATATAGGGGATAACATCTGGCTCCAACTCGGGGACATGTGCTCACCGTAGAGAGCATGAGAACATCAACATCTCTGGTATGACCGGTGACCTGCTAGATCTTAGCAGTAATGATCAGTAATCACTTGGGGTGGTGATATCACCCCTGGCTCATATATAATAAGATGAAATACAAGTAAGCAATCATATATATATAAATGGAAATACAACTACTCTAGCATGAAATGCAGATGTCATATACAATGAATGCAAATTCCTACCTACTTTTCTGCACTTACCTGTGAAGTCAAGGCTTTGCCCCATGATGGGGTTTGAGGAGGTGTCCACTAACCGTTAATGGACATCTTCTTCCTTCCAACGCGGATAAGTAGTCGGTATCATTGACTGAATTTATTCTGACTCTGAAGGGTCCAAGCCAAAATTGTGTACTCCCTTTGACATTAGTAGGCTCTCCCTTCTTCGTATCCCACATCCAGACTGTATCTCCCTCTTGGTAATCAATTGTATTAAATTTGGCTACTTCTTGTATAAATGTAGTATATTGTCTTGAGGGAGGAGGGTGGGATTCTACTGTGAAGACTTCCTGTTGGGACGGTCTGATCAATATGTCATCTTTTCCAATCTTTAACAAATTTACTGTCCCAACTTATTTGTCCTTATTTTTTTCTAGGAGTTGTTGATACTCTTACTTCTTCGACCATTATATTTTATCAAAGTCTTCCTCTAAAGTGAAAGGCAAATCATCAAGGGAAAATACAGGAAGACTTTCTTTGATTGGTTCATGTGTTTCGCTAGTTCCAATATCACCATCAATTTCCTGCACATGGACCTTGGTCATTGGTACATTTGGGAGATGAATTATTGTTCTATCATTCATAGGCACATTAATGTAAGTGAGATCCATTTTTAAGGTGCCTCCCAGCATTGCAACAAATGTGTTGGACAATAACATTCCCCAAACATATGGGACGTCCACTACCACAATATGCATGTGGATCAATCTCTCAGGGTATCTTCCAAGGCATACTTCAACATTCTCAACTACCCCATGAGTGGGTATGGCTCTGGATTCAAAATTGCACACATTCATGTAAGGCCATGTGACCTTTAGGCCCAATTTTTCCATGACCTTCAAAGACATCATGTTATCACCTACCCCTTGAATCAAGCATAAAATTGTTAAGGTATTTTTTATTAATCAACAAAGTCATGAAGAATGGAGGATTTCCATCATATTGAACCCTAAAGTGATCTTCTTGTAACATGATAGGAGGGTCCATTGACTCATCTGAACTTTTGAAAAAACTTTCGAACCGTTCTTTTATAGATGGGACTTTGATGACTTCCCTTAATGGAATGGTTACGTGCATTTTTTCTAGTGCACCTTCAAAATCAAAGTTCAAATCCACTTTTTCAGTCTTGGGAGGATTCTTAGGAAGAAGTATGTTCAAAGGTGGAGGCCTTGTCTGTGAAATTGTAGGACTAGTAGAGAGAGGTTGGTTCATTCTTTTCTGCCTAGTGTACACCTGGAATTATTGCCTTTTCAACTTTTCTCTCGACTCTTGGTCAAGGTTATTTATCACCTCCATCCTAGCCTTCGTGGCTTCTTCCTTTATTCCTTCTTGATGTTCTTCAAGTGGGACATTAAGGAAATATTGAGTACTTTCAATGGTATGGTTAACAACGTTTACTTGGTCATGATCACCATTATTGTAAGGACACTCATGTTCCCAATGTGACTCTCTTCACTGTAAGCACCAAGGGTTTTCATCTACTACGTTTGTAGGGGATAAAGTATTGGGAACCTCTTGATCATTATTTGGTCTAAAAACTTGACTCCCTTTCTAGAATTTCCCTTTGTAAGGAAACCTAGGAGCTTGTTGTTGAGCTCTTTCTATATTGACAATCCTATTCATCATTAGTTCTTGGGTTTTTACCATGCCATATACAATCAGTTGTAGCTTTGTCAAGCTAGCGCTAATGTCTAAGGTAGGTTCAACATTGTGGAATATCCTAGGTTTATCATCCACTCTGACTCTTGGGGTAGAGAAAGGCTCTACTCTAGATGATGACATGTTTTCTTCAATCATTGTAGCTACCTATTAGGATTCTTGGATTGTCTTAGGGGATTTATCTCTGAGGCGATATCCCAACTGTCATGTGAAGGATTCGGTATAAATAAAGAGAAGGAAACTATCATAAGGATGATGTCTCACTGTGATCTTCTGCATCAAGTTTTCAAATTTATTGTGGGATTCTCTAACAGTTTCATTCTCTTGTTTTGTGAGGTTATTCATCCTTATCAACAACATGTTGGGGTCTTCCTTGACACTCCATCATTTGAAGAATATTTCCTCCAATCGATCCATGGTTTTAATGCTATCATCTGGGAGACCATTGTACCAATGTCTAGATCCATCATGGAGGGTAGCAAAGAAAAATTTCATAGCTAAATCCTCAACATCATCATTGATGGGATGAATCTGAAAAAAGGCCCAAAAATTACTCATATGATCCTCAACGTTGACTGAATAGTTACCAATGAACTTAGGCAACCATTTCTCATACTTAGGGGGCATTTGCCCAGGGTATCCTAGTATTCTTGTCATGTATAACGATTTGAAGAGATTGGATGACCATTTATTATGGATATTATCTAGGTTTGGATTAACAGTTTGTGTTCCTGCACTAGACATTATGTTCAAGGGAATATTACCTCCAAATAATGATTTTACCACAGTTGATTTTCGATGAGGTTTTCTTCTAAAGGAATGGGAGGGTTGGTATACCTCCCTGAGGTTTGTGGAGTCTCTAGATAGTTTTATTGAAACTATCAAGGGAATGAGGGGATCACCCTCAGTGGAGTCGTTAGGTAAGCTTTGTAAAATAAAGTCTTTTGAGGAAAGGCTTACCGAAAAGTGTCATGTTTGAGGAGAATTGACTCAGTGTTCCCCGATAGCAGCGCCAAAATATTATCGCGCAATTTGTACTTACCAAAAATCCAAAGGCAAGTGAACGATAAATTGGCGTAACCGAAATTTTCCTATCATTGTCACCTAAATAAGACACCTCTTTCTCTTTAGGGGTAATATCCCAGGGGAGACATACTCGGTGACCTGGGGGTTTGAAAAGGAAAAGGTAGTAGTATTAAGAAAGTTCTTCCCCTCTCACAAGTCACTCTGATCTGAAAGTCCCAAGGGTTTTAATAAGCTGAAGCAAAGTATTTCTTAAGTGTACCTGCCCAGAACAAGACAACAAGAAAAACACTATTTGCAAGTACCAATTGATGTTGGTACTTCATAAAACCATTTGAATAAAATCAATAAGATGCTATAAAAGATGAATCAACATAAATATTTATAACAACTATATATATATATATATATATATAATGATAGATTCACAATTATTCCTTAAATAAGCTTCAATAATGATCAAAAAATGATAACTTAAAATTGGTAATATGCTAGTATTTTTTGGAAGCAAAGAAGGCAATGTCAAATCAGCTCTAACACATGCTTTTAAGATGCTTTTACTGCTGTCATAAATGGATGTAGCTAAATTTTTTAACAACAGAAATATAATTAGTAAGTTAGCCCAATCTAAGGTTATAGATGGTTAGTAGAGATCTTGAGGTAGATGGTTTGAAAGTTTTTTTCATCAATCAATCAATTTTAAGGTATGCACTAGTGCCTTTAGGGTAAATGGAGCCACTTTTGCAATGCAAATATTAAGGGAAAAAATGATAATGAGTGAGCTAAAGACAAGAGGGAGGATTGTTGAGTTGTTAGTAACCTAAGGCCTCAATCATCCAAAATCCTAGAAGGAAAAAGCTACTAGGAAGTAGGTAACCCTAAGCCCTAACGATTTTCCTTCTTCTTTAGGTCAAGATTGAAATAAAATAAAATCTTAATGAAGCAATAGTACTAGAGTGCTACAAAGCTAGGGATCTATCATATGATTCAATGGAGGTGTCTTCTAGAAAAATCAAGTAGGTGGATAGCTATTAAGAGAAGGACAATAACACGTTCTTTTCTCCTAGGGTTTCACACTAGCAATTTCATAATATTATAAATGAAAAGTAAAATATATCATAACCATTCAAAGAAAGAAGGATTTCAGATTTCTACTTACATTCACCAAGAATAATCTAGTCACAATTCCTAGTTAAAGACTTTCCACCATGAAAATGCAAAAATTCACCAATAAAATCTCCCTCCAAGAGTTGCACACCACTTAGTTCAGCCAATAAACCCTAAAAGAAGCTGAATTTCAGACCTCAATTGCGTGTGAGTGAAAGATCATGAATAAAAATGAGAGGTTGATCTCTTATTTATACAATATAATTGATCTTTAATTACAAATTAGGTCAAAACAGGACGACATGGCCATTTTACATGAAAAATCTAGTTTTACATAAAATTGTCAAATAAAACCCTAAATTATCTTTCTAGGGTGATGTCATTCCCATATTAGGGTGACATTATCCTCCTTTTTGGAACGCTAGGCCTCCAAAGTGAAACGTTGGGGCTCAAAACCCCATACGTGCCAACCAAAGTTGTCCTCATGATGGATACCTCAACTGGATGATGTTAAGGCTTTGAATGATGACCCAAGGGGCCTTCAATGGAAAACATCATGGTGGGAGGGAAAGACCCCCCTTGGGTCCAATCCTGCCAAAGTTCCTCTGGTGGAACGTCCACCCCTTTCTCTGGTGCAAGCCTCCGATATCTTTCTTCCCCTGGCTGGAGTCTCAACATCCATCTAGTGGGATTTTAGCCCTATGGAGGTACGAGCTAATCATATCCCCATATGTACCTGTTTTTCGGGCATGGTCCTACAACAACAACAAGTACACCCTCCATGGGCTCATAAGTCACAGGGATCATAACAATTTCAATCAAATCTAATAACCAATTTACCCAAACATGTGCATAAAACCCCCCTTTTCCAGACAAATGCTGAAAGACATTATACTATTTAACAATTCAAGTTTGGAGAGGGTTTCAAGACATCTTATTGCGATAATTATCCTTAGGTTTGGGGTGTTTCCAGGTGAAGACTAATATAGGTCATGTAAATGCATGAGATGATGTGGGGGATGTTTGGTCAAGGGGTGTAGTGATAACAGCGAAATGTAGGTCTTACCTGTGGGTGCCTCTATAGAGGGTGAGATGCACCTTATGATTGATGAAATTGTTTCCTAGCCCATTCAATTCCATTTTACTCTTTGTCTTGTTTCTTTTTCTCTCAAGATAATAGTTAGATGACACTGCCCTGACATGGTGACAAGGGGTGACAATGTTACCCACAAGCATTTCACAGAGATGAGAAGGTTGGCTCGTGATGAGACCCCCTTTCTCTTGGCTATGCCACCAAGAGACACTACCCTGGAATGGTGACAAGATGAATAGTAGTGTCATACCGCTACATGCCCATGGACCTAATAGTCTAGCTCATGATGAGACCCCCTATCCACAAACTAGGTCTTGAGTTTTATTTTATTTTATGGGTCCCTCATTTTTCTTGTTGAGAAGTATTTTATTGCTTTCTGAAGGATCCATGGGAGAATCATATCAAGGTTTGATGTTATCTTTTCACTTTTTCCAGCTACTTTTACCCTCTAGGCCTTTAGCCCCTTCTTCCCACAACAAAGTACAACCCTTACTAGCTTTGAAAACCCAATGCCCGAACCAATGTATGGGATAGATGAGAGAGAAAATGATGAAAAGTGAGAAGTATGGAAGGAGTGGACGATGACCTTTCATGGACTCACCCAGTGACAAGTCATCCCTAATGGAACCAACTTACTAGGGAACTCTCTCATCACCCCCAGGTATGGACAAGTTAAAAGGTATAAAGTCCAAGCAAGCATCATGAAGTAAAATAGAATTAAATGCACATATTCAAATGCTTTGAGAATTAGAGTGACACATACCATGATACCCATACTCATTACCTCATGGAGCAAGACCCACTGCTACTTCAGAACCATGCTGATGGGATTGATGTTGTTTTTGCTGATAGATGTGAGGCACCAAAGAAAGGATGGGCCCTCCATAGCTAGTGCTCAAGTCAATATGGCTCTCGATACTCCATGCCTAGGACATGTGGGACTGGAGATATAATATCCTTAGTTATCCCTAGGATAAGGGATAACAAGCCTCAATGAAGAACTGCCTGAAAAACAACCAAATATGGATGTTGGAAGCTTGTATATTCTAGAAAATCCCACAACGTAAACATGCGAGATAGAATGCATGCAATTTTTTCACTTACATCAAATATAACGAGAGAAATTCAAAAGAAGTGAATCAGTTGTAAGTATGACACATCCCTGAAAATGATTTACAACTCAATCAAATTCCAAGATGCATTGCAGATAGATCTAGATATCCTCTCCTTGGTTGAATAACCATCTGGGTGACCAAAATGTTCACAATATGTCTCTCAAAAAATGACTCAAAACACTTTCAATTAGCATCCCAATCATCAATTTGTATGATTCAACTAAACCATAATTATGTCAAATAAAAATTGAGCAGTAAATCAAGTCTCCCACCAGAACTGCTCAAATCCCAAATCCTTTTGGTGTTTGATTTGTCTAACTTTGCCATCTATAGATTGTTGTTGCCCATTTGGAAATTTTTTTGTTTAATTATGCAATCTACAGATTGTTTTTTCCCATTTGGTAATTTTTTGGTTTAATTCTTCCATCTACAAACTATTGTTTCCCATTTGGAAATTTGTTTTTTTAGGTTGAAACTTGAAGTATGACAATCAATATTCCACCCTTTGTTATTTGAAAGGTGTGAAGTCGTGATTTTTTATGTGGGTTACCCTAAACCAATTCATCATTGTATTGGCGGTTTCGGTTGATCACTAACCATTTTCATTTCATTGGTGGTTTTCATGTACCACAAACTATCTTCACTCATTTGTATACCCCCCACTTAAGTTGTAAGAGAGTACCACTTGAGATTCATTGACTCAGTTTTCATTTGTGTACATCCCCCCCTTATAGGTGTAAGGAGATTGAATGGATATTTGTTGAAAGATGTGTCTTTACTTGAGAGAGAATTCTATGGTAAGACTAATTTTATTGCTTGGTTATTGATGACCATTTCCAAATTTATGGGTATAGTAGGTTGAGAAATAACTTGTAATGTACCGATCATTATGGAATTTTTGAAATTGGTGCTAATATTTTATCATTGTTGGCTTAGTGGTGCCTCTAAGTTTTTGGAAAATTTCATACCACTCATCACACTTTGCAAATTATGTGTTATTTGTTATTGCAAAATCTTGGAATAACAAATAACATTGGAGGAAGTTTAAGATATGAAAGGTCCTCATTACACTTTTTAAGCAAAATATGTTTACAACTAATTCTAAGGGTTTTAACATAATTATACTCATCTCATTGCCAACACTATAGATAGCTCTAACACTCTCAAGTTCCTTATGCAACTAAAAATTTTCATTTTGTGAATAATATACATTCTATTTTTCTACATGTTATTGCAAATCAATCAAAGGTAAACAGAGACAAATGCCATATTTTTTTATTTCTACTATAGTAATCATAGATTCCTCTACACATGGATTTTTGGAGAGGATGGGGATTGATCAAGTAATTTATTCTCCTAGTGCATATGAAGGTCAAAATATATGGCCCTTCCTTACAAATCTACTTGTCTTATTGTCTCTATTAGGGGAGGGACTTCTCCATACATTAGGGTCCAATTCTTGGGGGGATCAAGACTTAGGGTTTAGTGGATTTGGGGGGTTAAGGAGTGATGGAAGTACTGCAATGTGTGATGGTCATTGGAATATCGAGACAATAGAGGAGGTGGGAAAAGGTCCTTTGATTTCATTGGAGGAATGAAAAAGGAGCTAGGTGGGTGATCCTATACACACTTTATGTAGATTTAATGTTAGTGTAAGTGTATTTTCACTGAGATTTTTTTTCTAGGCATTGAGAAGATATTTCCTCACCTTTCTTGTTAAGTGTAAGTTATCCTACATTTTTTTATTTCTTGAGAAGGTTTTTTGGCTAAGTGTGGAACCAGTCCTCAGTTGTTGCAGGTGCTTGTGATTTCAAGTGGTGGGTTTTCATTACCTAATATATGGTGCCCATCATCAATTGTGATATCCTCATGTTCCCAATTGGTTGAATTGTTTGGTGGAAAGCTTCATTCCATTAGGAAAATATGTCATTCACATATCCCTTTAGTTGGATATTTGTAAGGCATTATGGGAGGCCCTATAATGAGCTCGTCTATGCATTTATCAAGAAGAGAAAAAGGATAGACTGGAGACCCTATCACAAAAGAGGAGGGAGAAAAGAAAAGGTAGAAAAAAATGCATAAAAATTAAGTCCAGCCAAGTGAAATTGGTTTTGGGTAGTTGCACGGAGCTTCCAAAATGGCATCAAAATACATTGTAGGGAATTTCATGGGTAGGAGGATGGGTGAAGGAGTACTCAGAGAGTAGTTGAAGGGTCAATGGGAATTGGTTTTGGGTTACTCTCCTAAGGTTTACATCATTTCCTATGGATGGATCAATTTTTTGCTAAACTTAAAGGAGGATATGAAGACGATAGTGACATCATATTGGAGATGGGAGTCAACAATGATGGTATTCCAAGTGTTGGACTCATTATTTGCAATCCCATTCAAAAAAATGAATTTGACTCTCATATGGGTTAGTCTTTTGGGTCTTCATTTGGATTTCTACATGCATAAGGTATTCAAAGCTATTGGAGACTCTTTGGGGGGATTTTAAAACAAAAATGTGAGTTTTATGGATGTTGGGAAAATGAAATTATCACACGTTATTATTGGTATAGATCCGAGGGAATGTTTAGTGTCTAAAATGGTGTTACAAAGAGGTAATAATGTTTATACTCAAACCCTAGACTATTATGGAGTGCCTTTCAAATGTGCTTTATGCCATGTTTATGGAGATGTGGTGAAATAATTGCATCTTCCTTTTCATAAAAATTTTGAGGTAAGTAATGAGAATGTGAAGGGTGACGATGTTTAAGTGAAATCACCCCTGGTTGGTATAACTAAATTGAAAGTTCCAAAGCAATAATTTTTGGAGAAGGGAAATGAGCATAGGAAGAATGTTGATAAGGCACCTTCCCTTGAAGGTGGCTTTACTATTCTAAAAATCCCATTAGGAAATGAATACCAAGTGATATAAGTTGTTGTGGCTATCCTAGATAGTTCCACCACCACTTCTACACTCAAAATTTTCAAAGGTATGTCAATTATCAACCTGAATCCATTCAAAAGTTGTTCTCTTGTATTTGAATAATATGTAAATAGGGGATGGAATGGGAATGTTGGAATTTTTTTTTGTTTGAAGGTTATAAGGGATGGGGGGTTTGTGTCAAAAATTCTATTTTTGGGGAGTTTAGGACCTGTTGTGGAGGAAATATGTCAAAAAATCCCTAACCCTATGAAATCTCTTGAACATGAGACTGAAAATATTGGTCTTTTGCTAGAGGGGAAAGTAGATGAGAACCCCCTAGGTATTTTTTAAGATAAGTAAAGGAGGAAATATGCGATACTGAAGATGGAATGTTAGGGGGGTTGGAATTTATTGATGGGAAGGGGAATAAGGGAGGTTATAGGGGAAGGAAGTATTATATCAATCTATCTCAAGAAAAAAACATAGTTGGATGTATAAATAGGGAAACAAATATCCATTGAAAGGGTTCTTAGAGAAATCTAAACCATGGGAACCTATCCTTAATGATATTTTTGTCTTTTAATTGTTAGGGTTTGGACCATCCCACTAAAAAATAGGATCTCAAATGATCAATATATTTTTAGAATCCTAATATTGTGTTACTACTAGAAACTATGGGAGATGGTGAAAAAAATGTGGGGAGTTAGCGAAGTTTCTTTCAAGTTGGGATTTTATTCATTTGGATGCTAGAGGTAGGTTAGGTGGGTTTATATTGGGGTGGATCATGAATTGATTTTACGGTACTAACAATTGGGCCTTTGACACAGGTCTTGGGATGATGCTTTAATTTCAAGAGCTATGGATGTATGTTTTGGTTATTGATGTTTATGGTCCATATCCATACTGAATTGTTTTCTAGGATAATTTTTTTAAATTTAACCTCTTGATCCATTCTCACTTGATCATCGCTAGTGAATTGAACTTTTCAATTGGGAATATAGATTTTTTGGGGGGATATTCTCTAGTGAATCAATTATATGATTATTTCATTCAAAATTTTGATGAGGGGGGTCATTTATATGTAGCTCATGTGAACCTTAGACTGACCTAGTGGAACAGAAGGATGGAGTCTGAAAGGATCTCAAAACACTTGGATAAGTTCCTTGTGTCAGAGGGGTTTATGAATGACATGTGGAGGTAAATATAGGAGGGGAATCTAACCACTTTCCCATTTATTTAAAAGTGGTTTGGGTAGGGTAAAATCCCCCCTGTCCCATTCCAATTGAATCCAAAGTGGGTTGAAGATCCAAATTTCATTAACATAGTGAAGACTCATTTGACTCCTTTAAATAGGGATTTGAGAAAGTAATTTGCTATTAAGTTTGAATCCAATTTGAAAAATGTAAAGAGATTTGATTCTAAGATGGATATTGAAAAAAATATAAAGGATGATAAGGAACTAAAATAGGTGGATAACAAACTAGAGGGTCTTCTCTTCCAGGACCCTATTGTTGATACTGAGAGGGGGGTGATTCATTATCAAGTACAATTTTATTTTATTTTCAACTTATACTTCAACCAGATTATATATTCAATTATATCAAATGAGAAATGAACAATAGTAGAAGAGTTACACCAATACACCACAATACACCATGCACAATATATGAGAAAAAATAAATAGTTATTGTTCAAGGGAAGTAATGACTTCCAAAGGTAGCTACAACTTCCAAATATAAAGGGATGGATAAACCTCCAAAAGGAAGATGCAATCCTCCAATATCAAGAGGGGGTTGACCTCTCCATCCTTTCCCCTTCCTTCCACCCAAGAATATATGAGAGATAATAAAACTTTACATTAAATTATCACCATCAACCAACCATCACATAGAACCTGATAATGCTTCCTGAGACTTCTTCAACTTCTGCAATTCTTCACTTCTTGGAATAATCTAATCCTGTAGATAATATTTCTCAATGTATTCTCTGAAAATCCTCTAAGTTTCACTCCTTGAATCCTCCTTGAAAATGAGTTATAGAGAAAATTGTAGACCTTATTCAATTTCGGTTTATTCAGGAGAGAAAACTTGTACAACATGCCCCACGGTCCATTTTTAACATCAGATTCTGAAATTTGTACACAGAAAACTACAACCTGTACTCTTTCCAATGCAATTGGTCTCACTTCATTTGTATTCTTTGTGAATACGTTATGACTATTTTACCTGGAACACTTGTTTATGACTAGCTTTAGGACTAGTAAAAAACCCTATCTTCCACAGAGTGTATCTCCAAAATTATAGCGAATAAAGAGATGAAATTTTTACCATAGGTACCTAGATATGTCTTCTCAACAACATAGAAATTTCACCATCTGAATCATTCTAGAAACAAATTTATAATGAAAATGGTAAGATGACCTGTAAATAACATACCTTAGAACACATCACCAAAAGACTTCATCCTACCTTGAAATTCGGCCTTCTTTAGTTCATATTTCCTCTGAAATTCAACTTATATCTCCTTGTTCATTAAAAAACTTGTGTGTGTTGAAAAATGAATTTATAATGAGATGTATTTGTACCCTTTTTGTCACTTGCTTTTAACATTAGGGCCAACATGTAGTTTATTCTTCAATTCACATTGCCATCTTCAAAAATTCATTTCTCCTCAATCACGAGGATCCACGTGACGCGCCACATACAACTGGAAGCAGAATGACTTATACTATCCATACATGGGTGTTGTATCTGCATATATAATTTCCTTCATGTCTATCTACTTCGATCAACTGTGGGGTATGGATAGGGTTGACATCAATGAAAACAACCAATCTTCCAACAGCTATCACATTTTCTCTAATGAAGACCACAAAACTCAAGTTGTGGAATTACAAAAAAGAAGAAGGGATTTGTTATAACTTAAGGAATATACAAGGATAACGAAGAGTAGAGCCTTATGGTTAGGAAAAGGAAAAGATAACACTAAATTTTTCCATCATTATGTAAATTGTAGCGAAAATGTTAATACAATATGGAAGTTGAGAAGTAGGGAGTGTGAAATGATCACTAGTTTCAAGGACCTATCAGAGGAAGGTGTAGATTATTACTATGAACTCTTTGGGGAGGAGAATAGGGATATTATAGATGAAGTTTTCAAAATGGTTGCATTTTTTCCTAGCTTTGTTTTAGGGGAAGAAAATGATTTTTTTATGGAAGAAGTATCTAAAGAGGAGTTACACGTGATGTTGCACTCATTTGAAAAGATAAAATTCTAGGGTGTGATGGGTAGCTGGTGGAATTTTTTTAGGGTTATATGCATTGCAGAGGAGTATATTTTAAGATTCATTAAGTAATAAAGAGAATCTGGAAGAATTCTAGCAATTTTTAATACAAATTGTATTTCTTTAATACCTAAATGTGATAACCCCTCAAGGTTTGAGGAATATATACCTATCTCATTGTGTAATTGTATTTACAAGATTATTTTGAAGATTATTTCGAGGAGGATGAAGATTCTTCTATCCAAATATAATTCTAAAGAACAATTTGGGTCACTTGCATGGATATAGATTCATGAGGTAGTGAGTGTAGAACAAGAGACTTTTCACTTGATTTAATTCAAGAAACTACATGTTATGGTATTAAAGGTAGATTTATCAAAAGCCTATGATAGAGTAAGTTGGTTGTACTTAAGGTTGATGTTATTTCACCTAGATCTCAATCTAAGGTATGTTAGGTGTTGAATTGTGTTACCTATGTATTGTTTGCAGTTATAGTTGATGGCTCTATTGTTGGAGGAGTAGTTCTTAGCGAAGTCCACTACTGATAATATAGTGATGATGGGAAACATGTATGTGCATATTATAACATGTTTGTCTTTCCAATGAACCATAGGGAAATGATTAACATATCATCAAACCTTTTCTTTGAAATCCTTGATGAAATTACATATGTGTACCTAGTGTAACAAACATTTTAAGGGATAAGTTTACTATAAATATTGATTTCTAAGACCATTTCAAAAAAACATAAGCAACACTAACCCAAGATGTGACCAACTGAATATTTTCCCCTCTTTTTTACCATTAACTCATAACATAAATACTTGAAACTTTGAATGTTGATTGTTACCGTCCAAATTAGCAGCCTTTGTAGAGGTGCTAATGGGGATAAGCACAACATGGGAAACACACCACAATCACCTCAGTATAGTTTCCCCTTCACTTTAGGCCATATCCTGGAATCCATAGGAGGTATCCTAATCCATGAAAAAAAACATGTATAGTACCTCATGATAACTTATGATATATTTCACTTCAAAATACACATCTCCATATATGGTTAGATAAACTAGTGCCAATGGAGTAGTCAAATTCCTTGAGAATATTAAAATAATAACCAGGTAAATAAATGTCATAGTATAAATATGGTTAAGAGCTAATTAATTAAGTGATGAGATCTGAAATAAATATGCTACAACAGAAATATAAATCAGCACTATGATGTCACTCTTTGGATGAAGTAAGAATCACATTTTATCACACAAGAGTGAGACCTAATCGCATAAACCAAAAATAAATGATATACTTGAGTTACCTTTTGATTATATGCTATAAATTGTACCATATTTCTGCTTTCCACAAATTCCAAAATCGTATATATGATAAATAACATAGAAAACACATATTTTGGGTGAGCGAAATTACCCCAAGTGCCTTAAATCACTTCTAATGATAAACCTTGGGTAATTTGGTTAGGGAAATGAAAAAAGTATAAAAAACATTTTTAAAATGAATTATTTCAATTATAAATAAATAATAACCATGCAATTAGCTCAAACCTACATAGACAGGTGGGGAATCCCCTTAGGGTTTCACCAAAAATATCCAAAATGTAAAAATGATATACTTGATTTACCTTTTGATCATATAATATAAATTTGAACATCTTTTTTTATGTCCACAAATTTAAAAATCTGATATATGATAAATAACACAGAAAACACAGATGTTGGGTGAGGAAAAGTACCCTGAGAGTGCCTAATAGCACTTCTAATGATAAACCTTGGGTAATTTTATTAGGGAAATGAAAAATATATATAAAAACATCCCAAAAATGAATTATTTCAGGTATAAATGAAAAATAACCATGCAATTAGCTCAAAATTGCAAAGAGAGGTGGTGAATCCCCTTAGGGTTTCACCAAAAAACTCCAAAATGTAAAATAATAGCTATGGAGCACTTAGGAGACAAATTTTACCATTATAAATCGTTAGATATCATTTATAAACAATCCACAAGTGAAAAATAAGCTAAGGTATGGTTAGAATCTACCTTTCAAGGTTAAACCCTAGCTTAAGGTTTGACCAATTCCAATTTTCTTTATTGCAATTTAATTTCCAGAATTGATAAACCTCTTAAATCAACCCAAAAAATGTTAGATAAAACCTTCAATAACAAATGTGTGGAGATACTTTTCCCTATTAGGGTTAAATATTGATAATTTACTGTAAACCCTTAAACAAAAATGTCTAGAAAATGAAAGTAAATCATTAACTTTGCACTAGGCAAAAAATGAATATTTTTTTAACAGTACGTATTTTATATATATTTTTGTTTTGTATTTTATATGACATAAAAAAAAATATTTGATTTTTTAGGGTTTTTGCATCGTTGTTGGGAGTTAATCTTAGTGCCTTGTCTCCACTTGATGGTTATGGGGTCAAGATGTATTCCCCTCTAAGAATTGGTTATTCAATGTTTATGGATTAGAATGGGATACTAGTTCCTCAAGGCTAGTAGTCCCTTATCTAATAAATACAACTCATGAAAACCAAGGTCCTATAAGAAGTGTTTCCTCAACATAATATCCTTCACCAACAATATCAACAATATATTGGAAAGAATACTTAAAACCCTTGCCAAGGAGAATAAAACTAATCAAGACAAGTGATAAGAACTTACAAAATCATTTTAAGGAAGATGGAAGAGATACAAACCATAGACCTCCTCCTTCCAAGTAGTTGTGCAACTCCTCAATGGATCAATCTTTCTATATTTAGTAGAAACTTGTATATTCACAATAGTATTTTAAGTACCAAGAACAATAACCAATAAATAAAGAGCTCCAAAAAGTGACACCAAAACACCAAGAAAAACATCTTCTATTAATGGCTTGAAATGATCTCCAACAATTCACAACGATTCAGAATTAGAGGAGGGCCTATATTTATAGATGAGGCTCACAATTTCTTCCCATTATTTATTCCCTAAATATTGGTTAATAAAATAAAACGAAAGTGACTTGTCATCCACATAACTTGGAGACTAAGTCAAATTACAATGAAAAGATGCTTTACATGCTAGAAACCCTCATAAAAGAGAAGGATCCCATATAAGATGGGGTCGATGTTCTCTCCAAGTACAACATTCCAAAAAAAGGGTGATGTGGAGGCCTCAAAACAAGGTGGGTTAGCCTTCCAAGCAAGTAAGGCTCCAATGTTTCTCTTCTTCAAATGTGCCTTAGAGGATGTGACCAATGCCTTGGAATATGTGTATTTTCTAAAGAACTATGACAATGCCTCGAGAGACATGAATATAAGTGATCACATGAGAAATCATCTCCTAGGTCTGATGACCAAACTGTGGTACATACATATGAAATATGGGATCCATGTGGGGTGAAATAGGTGTGTTAAACCATGGGTGTTACAACACATAAAAAGTGCAATCACTTATAGAAAATATAATAAGTGAATAGTTAGGGCCCATGTAAATCATGTCTCCTAGTAGATCCACCTCAAAACACCCACATACCTTCCTAGGACATAAATGTCTAACATGGAGGGAGTTTCCACCTCCAAGGGAGGGATGAATGGGTCGAAGCAATAAACCAAGCACCTTAAGAATGTGGACTAAAAGGACATTCCATGACCATCCACCCTAAAGGGATCTAGGCAACCCACTAGCCAATACTTGTAAATCATCCATCCCATCATGGCATACAAATAAATAATCACACTTTGGTCTCATCATAGTGGTCACATCTCATGAAAAACATAGAATTTTTATAACAATCTTGGTATAAAAGCTGGCTCCAACTTGGGGACATGTGCTTATCTCGAGAGTGTGTGAGAACTCCATAATCTAGGAAACCTATAGACCTCAAACAATCTAGGAAACCTATAGACCTCAAACAATATCAAACAATGGATATCAAATGAAAGGGAGGGTAAAGACACAAGTTCCTTATTCCTTCATTGAGATAAAATTAAATCCTTGCCTAAAATTAAATGAATGAAGAAAATAACACCAACCCTTAGAGAATTCCATACAATGTAAACATAATTTTCGTTTATTCAATAAGAAAAAAATAAAACACTCGATAAAATGAAACACACTAGTTAATCTAATGCTCATGATAAATACCTTATACATTCTAACCTACTCTAACATGATAAACATAAAATGCTAAGTAAAATCATAAATCCAATGTAACCATTAACGAATTCATCAATACCTTGAGATTTACCTTTATGATTGGTCACTAACCAAAATAGTGAAACATCAAGGATCAAGTAAGCATATGTCAACAACTCCTTAAACTTTCTTTGGCCAAAAATTGAATTAGGATCATGACCATGTGTTGGAAGCATGCCAAAGTGGAAAGAAAGGCTATTTTGGAAAGAAAGGCATGCACGAGGAAAGTGACAGCTGGAAGGAAGAGAAACATGCACACATGCATGGAAGACCTAACGATGCTCAGGTTAGGGTTTTTGCAATACACTGTAATGGCCGGTGAGCAAGAAATGTATAAATATAGATACCTAGGTATCATAGAGAGGGCGAAGAGGAGCATAGAGGGTCTTGAGGAGGAGTCTTGTTTTGATAGCTAGTTGTAATGTTTTTCTATATGACCTAATTTTGTATGATGTTGAGCTAGAGAGGAGTAAGGAGGGTAGATTTTGAGTGTTAGATCACAGGTTGGGGAGCCTGGTGCGATCTATTCCACCTCGTAATAGTTCTCAACCCAAATTAGAAGAGTTTTAAAGCATGCAACACTGTAGTTTTGGAACGGCTATAATAGAAGGGATCAAGAGCCATATCTTTGTGGACATAGCCCAGGAGAGGGTGAACCACGGTAAAACCTGTGTTATGTGAGTGAATGCATATGTTTCCTTACTGTTTCTAAGTATATATTATCATGTTGAATGAATGAGTTGATTATATTCCATGCATAATCGTGAATGGCAATTTATTGCTTTAATAAGTTAAATAGAACCCTCAACGCACACTTCTCAGATCTCCACTCAATCCTGGACTACAAACACTTGAGTATTGCAGTCACCCATTAACTTTATCTTGGGTGAGACTGCGTAGAGCACTCTGTGCACTATGTTGCCTTTTGGTCTACCAGGAGGGCTGATAGTTTTAGAGGCTTTGTTGGAACCCTAGTAGACATGAACCTTGGGTCAATCATGTTAAAGATATAAACTCAGAAACTAAACCAACAAATGGTTCTGTTGTCGTCGGTTGGAATAGTAGAGGATTGAGTAGATAATATTTGTTGAAAATCTGTAAGATATGCAGAAGGAGGGTCAAGGGAATATTAAATTGGACGAAAAGAAGGTGAGAATGTGTCGCTAGAAGGGGATGTTTAGACTGTGGAATCCCACGAAATCAGAGATCTAAAGCTGTTTGAAGACAAAGGAGCTGGAGTTTGCATAGAAAGATAACAAAAACCCTAGAGTAACACCACACAAATACCTTGAGAATTACATGTTTACTGATCTGCATGAAGTATTTTTCTATTATTTTCCAAACTTATTGCAGGAGTGTTTTGTGTTTGTTTCGTCACTTGGGTGAGCAAAACAAAGGCACTTACAAGTCTAGTTGGGCCTACTAGACAAGACAGAGATTAGTATATGAATTAAGCAATCCAAGCACATGAAATAAGCAAACAACTAAGGAAATAAAACTAAAATGCATAAGAAACTTTGAACCAAATGACCAATGATTATGCCACCAATGGATAACTATATTAGTTGGCAAACATCATAGATAAATGAGGAATTATGGACCCCCTCTTCCTCCTTGGGAGGGATCTTTAGTCCCCTATTTGAGAGATCTTCTTACAATGATAAACTAGAAAGAAAATGGTGAAGAAATCCAATCCTATTCTCTCAAGAGGTGAGATGAATAGCTTATTGAGATGTTGCTAGAATGCTCCAAGAAGAAAATAGGTTTCTTGAGGGAGGATATAGGTAGCATAACAATACTATGAGATTCTTAAATTCTTAGTGCACCCATGGTCTCCTTTTATAGCATGTATTTGAGGCAATATCCAACTGGTTCTTAGTGTGGAAAAGGGGCCCTTTAGGGCACCCTTAGATCTTTGACCAGCCCCCCATTCAAATTCAACTCAGATTTGAGGGTCAAATCAAGTTGGGAGTTGGTCCAAAAGTGGGTGAGGGGTCGACAAGAACCACAAATGCGTTGTTCACAAGAGTGCATGGATTTTCTTGTACATAGTCGCGCATATGGCACATTGTGAACTCTATGAGCTTATTTGGCCCATGCACTGTGTGTGCTTCCTTTAGTATTTCAGTGCATGTCAATGTTTTGACCAGTTGTATAGTTTTTGCCCCTTGGAAATGCAGTTTTGGTGCTGCAGGTGAACTAATAGGTGTTTGGAGATTTTGTATTCCTATAACCATTTGCATGCAATGTTGTAGATGAAATTTCAGTGATAACAATCACATACCTTCAAACCTTCCTTAACTTTAAAAACAAGAGACTAGCTTTTTCATCAAACTTTATTTTAGTCTCACATGACTAATTTTGGATTAGTCAACAACCCTAACTTGTAATAATCATAACTATGTACCTGTAATGAATAAATATCTAGAAATTGTACACAATATTCTTCAGTGTATTTTATACAATTCTGCCAAATTTCACTACTTGGAACCTCTCAGAAAATGAGTTATAGCAAAAATGGCATACCTTGTTGAATTCTGGCTTATTATAGAGAGCAAAATTGTAGAGCGTGCCTGTCACAGAATATTTGTTGTATGGATATAAAAATGGTACAAAAAATACTACAGAATGTACTCTAACCAATGCATGTGATATTACTGAATTTGGATATGTTATGAAGAAGTTACAACATTTTACCCGAAACACTTGTTTTAGACAAGTTTCAGGACTAGCCACAAACCCTATTTTCCACGAAGTGTAACTCCAAAATTACAAAGACCCACAAGCTTAAATTTTTATCACAACTACTTGGATATGTTTCCTCAATGAACTCCCAATTTTATGGTTTGAATCATTCTATAAAAAAAATTATTGCAAAAATAGTGAGATGACCTGTAAATAACATACCTTAGAAAGCATCATCAAAAGAATTTATCCTCCCTTGAATTTCTGCCTTCTTTACTTCACCTTCCCTCTGAAATTAGGCTTATATATCATTTGGTTACCTCATTCACTTGTATATATTCAATATGCTCAAGTGTTATTAAAATGAGAGAGCCTTTCCTCTTATTTATACTTTCATGTAGCTTCCTAAAGGGGTTACCTTTTAACCATCTTAACCCACTTTCCTTATTTTAGGGTTAACCCACTTCTAACCACTTGTCCACTTAGTAATTTCTTCATTAAATTTATTATTTAAATAATTTATTTTGTATCCACTTTGACTTATAGTACACTCATCACTTCACTTTATTATTTACCTTCTAAAATCTCTTAAACCACTTTCCTTATTTTAGGGCTAACCCACTTCTGACCACTTGTCCACTTAGTAATTTATCCATTAACTTTATTATTTAAATAATTTTTTCTTTGCAACCACTTTGACTACTTTGACATTTTGGGGCTTCTAGATGACTCATGAGGGTTCTCCAACTTCAAATCTCTAACCGTGAGGAGTTATGTGACTTTCCACATACCACTGGAAATAGCATGACATGTAATATCCATCTAGAATAGTATTTCCTACAAATATATCAAAACTCATACCATTATCCATCAAACAAACTTGGGTCCATTACCCAAACCTTTGTGCTACCGGAATTTGCTACCAGACTTTCTTCAAGGGTTGACAGTGACAACCAACCCAATTAATCATCAACAACAAATGTTCTAGTAGTGTTGCAAAAAATATTCTAGAAACAAAAAAATGTGTTACAACAATAGGAAATTAAGACTCATTCCTTCCTAGAATTTATTAACTTAAACTTGAAATATTTATGGGTTGATGCAGATTTCTTGAGGCCAAAGATGTTCTTGCATTAGACATCCTTGGTGAAAAAAACATGAGCCCCAACTCATGTGGATGCAGCTGTAGATCCAACAGAGGATGAATATCCTTGTAGGCCCTCCAACTCCTTTTCAGAAACCCATGATGCATCTTCAAGCCCCCTGTTTCTCCATTTGACTAAATATTCAAAATATTATTTATTTTGGGTCTTCTTGCAAATCCTTTTCGCCAAAACTTGTTCCAATTCTTCGACTAGTTTAAGAAGAAATTGTTTCTTCCATTCAACAAGGGTATATTCACCATCATTATCATCTCCCTCATGAAACTCGTACAATCTAGTCACATTGAATATTGGAGAAATGTCAAAATATTTTGGTAATTCTAACTTGATGCATTATCATAAATCTTTCTCAAAATTCTGCATGACCCAATATTTTTGTAGTCAAACTTACCATTTGTACCTCTGGGAAATATTTCCTTCCTCAAGTGTTCCATTACCAACTCTAATTATTCAAAAAAAATTCATCTTCTTCGCATATATGCTCCTTCTTTATACTTGATATTCTTCTACTGTAACTTTCTTTTAACCTGCTCATCCATTTTCCTGCATAGTCTTTGCAAATTCAAAGGGCATCAACACTCTTTTTGTCCTGTAGATTAGAAACTTAACCAAATCAAAAACTCCTTTCAATGATCTACCATAAACAATATGAAATGGAATCTTTCCTACATATGTGTTAACAAAATCACTATAATAAAATTCATCCCGTGCCAAGATCAAATCCTATTGTCTTGGCTTCTCCCCACTCAAATTCCTTAACAAATTTCCAAGGCTTTGGTTCACTACCTCAATCTGTCCATCTGTTTGAGGATGATGTGTAGAACTATAAAATAATTTGGAACCCATATTTTTCCAAAGTGTTCTAAAAAAATGTCTAAGAAATCTCATATCCGTGTCAGAAGTGACACTTCTTGACAGTCCATGTAATCTCACAATCTATCTGAAAAATAAAACAACAAATTTAGTAGAATAAATAGTCTTCTTACATGGTATGAAATGTGCCATCTTTGAAAATATGTCCACTACAACCATCATAGATTCATGACCGCTCTACGTGCTAGGCAGTCCCAAAACAAAGTCCATACTTGTATCTTTCCAAGGTCACTCAGGCACTGGTAGTGTTGTGTAAAATCTTGTGTTTTGACTCCTTCCTTTGGAAATTTGACAAATTTTGTAGCACTCAACAAATTTCTTAACATCCTTGTTAATGCTATACCAAAAGTATCTTTATCTCACCAATGTCGTGGTCTTATTGATGCCAAAATATCTTTGTAAACCTCAACTATGAAACTCTCTAATAAGATTCAACTGCAATGAGATTTGTGGAATGCACAAACTTTGGTTCTTGAACAAGAAACCTTCTTGAAGATGAAAATGAAAATGTGGTGCTCTATGAATGTTCCAAGGTTCTTTGCATGCTTTCCAAGCTTCTGAAAAAATTGCATCTTGTACATACAATTCTTTCATACATTCCACGATAATAACTTCCATGGATAAAGTATTTAGTAGCATTATTCTCCGACTTAATTCATATGCAAATCTATTTGACCTTCCATACCTGTGCTTCAAAACACGCAAGTAACTTTGCAAAAATTCTACCCATTTGGAATGCTTTTGATTTAACTTACCTTGACTATTGATGTACTTCAATTCCTTATGATCTTTAAATAATCCAAATTCCTTTGGAAACACATAATTTCTACATTTATTCAAGGCTTGTACAATAGCATAAAACTCTTGATCATAAATAGAGTACTTCTTCTTAGCTTCATTCAATTTCTCGTTGAAGAACAGAAAAAATCTTCCTTCTTGGCTCAAAATTGCTCCAATTGCTGAACCACTTGCATCATAGTCCACTTGAAATACTTTATTGAAATATGGAAGTGATAAGACTAGTTGTTCAATTACCTTTTTCTTCAAATATTCAAATGACTTCATGGCTGCTACTGTCCAATTAAAATTTCCCTTCTTCATGCATTCAGTAAGTGGTGCATAAATCTCGCTGAACTTTCTGATAAACTTTCTGTAAAAGCTTGCCAAACCATGGAAACTTATCACATCAAATGTACATTGAGGTGTCGACCATTCTAAAATAGCCTTAACCTTTTCAGAATCCATCTTCAAACCTTCCTTGGAAATCACAAATCCTAGGTATACTAACTCTTCCTTCATAAATGTACATTTTTTCAAATTTATCAATAATTTCTCTTCTCTCAACTACTGTAACACCTTTCTCACATGCTCTAGGTGTTTTTATCTGGTCTTGCTGAAAATAAAAATGTCATCTAAGTACATAAAAACAAAACTACTTAAAAATGGTTTCAAAACTTCATTCATAACTCTCATGAATGTGTTGGGCGCATTAGTTAGTCCAAATGGCATAACTAACCACTCAAAAAACCCATCCTTTGTCTTGAACGTCATCTTCCATTCTTCACTTATCTGAATCTAATGGTAACCACTCTTCAAATCAATCTTTGAAAATTACTCGGCCCCACTCAAACAATCCATGAGGTCATCCATCCTTGGTAAAGGAAATCTATACTTGATAATAATCTTGTTAATAACTCATGAATCAATGCACATTCTCCATTCACCTCCTTTCTTGGGTGTCAAAACTGTAGGTAAAACACACATAATAAACCTCTCTTTGATCAATCGTTTGTAAAACAACTCTTGCACCAACTTATTTACTTCTTCATTTTCTGTTGGAGTCATCCGATAAGGATATTTATTTGGTAGACTTGATCCCAGTATCAAATCAATCTGATGTGATATACTTCTCAAGAGAGGTAAACCATATAGTAAATAAAATCCAACGATCTCCTTAAATTCATTCAACAAAGGTTGAATTTTCAGTTGCATAGGACTCATTTTTTCATCCTCCAAAACTTCTCTTGGTACTAAGGCCAAACATAAATTATTCTTCTTTCATTCTATTAAGAATTCCTTAGCTGAACACAACATAATGCGATTGTTGTTGCAAATACTTTTGAGTAGTATTTGACAAGCATCCATCTCTACTATGTCACACAATACTTGCTCACTAAATTTTCCAATATGAAAAATCAACAAGCATTGCTTACTCACAGTCACCTACTGTCCTCTTTTCAACCATGAGACCTTGTACGGATTTGGATGTGGAATGATTTTCAACTTTAATTTCTCCATTACTTCTGTGGATACTAATTTTTTTTTTACTTTTTCCATCTATGAAAAGATGACAACACTTATCCTGAATCTTGCATTTAGTTTTGAACACTTTCTTTCTTTGTTAAGGCTCTTCTACTTCCTTTGTCTTAGGTGTTTCACCTCTTTTGTCACCTAAATGAGAAAAATAATGGTACTTGCAAGCCCAGTTGGGTCATCTAGGAAAGACAACAGTAAAGGAAAGGGTTAGAAAGATAAAGCATAAAATATAAGCAAAGAATTAAACTAAGAATGATAAAAACAATTAAACTATAGTGCATAAGAACATAAGAACAAGGAACAAACAAGACTCATGCCACCAATGGAAAGGATTGTATTAGTGGAAAGAAAACACCAAAGAGAAAGGGAGAC